>CM077644.1:75906874-75976874 GCA_039707465.1 Rhabdophis nuchalis
TCCTGAGCAGAAAAGAGCAGAGGTGCTGAGGGTCCCTGGGTTTTATGCCCTCTCTGGGGCCCCACCTCTCTGTTTCCTGTACCTGTGTAAGAAATGTATTCAGATTGGTTGTCAGACTCCCATGGAGTGGGGGAGAGTGTTAGCTAACTTTGTAGGCTGCCCTGAGACCCAAGCTTGTTTGCCTTGCTGGCTGATGTAATCTTCCCAGGTGCCATGTGGTGAAATGGGTAGAGTGTTAACCCTACTTTTGTTATGTAGAATAGACGGGCTCAGGCCTTAATAGCCCATTGACAAAAGGGGGAGCAGGAAGCTGCAGGGAGCTGCTTTGTCTTTAAAAACATATTTCTCCTTTTCTCATCCAGGGAAATATAATATTCTGCCTTTTTTAAATATTTCCTAAAATATTTCATTTTTCTAGGAAAAGGTGGGTGCTAACTAGATTGAGAAAAATCATACAAGTACCCTGTTTCCCCTGAAATTAGACCTCCCCCAATAATAAGCCCAATCGTGGTTTTGAGTACATGCGCTAAAATAAGCCCTCTGCAGAAAACAACATGAAAATATTGCAACACAGCAGTAGCCATGAGGTGACCACCCTCGCTGTTTCCTGTATCTCAAAAGTAACCTTCCCGAAAATAAGACCAAGTGCTTATTTCAGGGATCAAAAGAAAATAAGACCCTGTCTTATTTTGGGGGAAACAAGGTATGTATATGCATTATATATATTTGAGGAAGTCCTCAATTTACGACTAGGCATGTAGTAACCATTTGAAGTTCTGGTGAAACTATCTGGAGGGTGCTTATTACCTGGATTTGAAGTTCCAACAATTGGGCACATGCTCCCCTCCGTAGTAACATGACTGTACTTTCTGTTGCTTGGCAACCAGACTGCATTTACTGCTGTTTGCAACACCCATCGTCAGATGATCACATTTTACAACAGTTTTGTCAAAACTTAGCATTTACTTCTGGGTTTTGACAATCAAACTGGTTGTTGAATGCAATATTCCAGATGCTTGGTTCTGGATTTGTTATAGTAGTAAAAGAAAAGAAAAGAAAAGCTAAAATCATCCATCATAGATCAGATTCATTGCTACAACCCATGCAGATGATAAGCGTTATTCATTGAATTTTGTGAAGAACAATGCATTATATGTACGACTTTCTCCAGATCTTTGTGTGTATTTGAGAATGCATCATAAAACACTTTCATGTCACACAGAGGTGAAACAAAAAAAAAAGGTAACATTTAAAAAAAGATTATGTGAGCTAAAATGTGGAGTAGAATTTTTCTCGAAGCTTTTACCAGAAGAAAAGCTACAGCATGGATTTACAGACCAACATTTCAACTTTTGCTGGCATAAAGATGCAAGGAAACAAGATTGCAAACATAATGTGCTATGCTACTATCGGAGCCTTTACGGAATGCAAACTGAGATGTCCAACTATTTGTCTTTTCCCACTTCTTCATCACTCACCGAAAATGATGACCATTGGCAAGAGAATGCGAAGAACCCAATCGGGCTTCACCTGGACTGCCTTGCAGACAAATTCATCTGCTATTTTCCAGAAAACTGCTCTGGCAACACTGTTCATAAATTAGTCTGCAATCTGTTCAGTGTTGATGTTGATTCACAGCCAGACGTATTGCAAGAAGAAGCACTCAATGAAAAACAGAAATCAAATTAGGCAGAAGGATGAAATTTCAAGCTTAGAGGAATGTTTGGAAGAAATATTTTCTAATTTACTCCAAAAATGAAGAAGGTGAGATAGACAATTCTCCAGTTTTCTTCCATAGACCTATGTGGGGGAAAAATGATTTTCAATTTTATTCACAATAAAAAACAAAAATAATGGAATCAACTTCATTCATTTTCCAAAATCTAAAATTTCTTTCAATAAGGAAATGCAACCTCAATCTTCATATTAAATTCATTTTCCTTCTGTTGTTTTTGTATTAAATTATACTTTAATTCTTGTTTAGAAAGTATTGTGCTTATTTTTTAATTTAAACATCTTTCTCCTTAGTTTTACTTTTAATTATGATTTTTCATTGTCAAAAGGGGGATTGGCTTAACCAAAGGTGAAGAAATCTAATGATTTGTAAAAAAAAAAAAAAAGAAGAAGAAGAAAAAGCTTGATATTGCAAATTTGGGGACGTCTTTTTTTTTAAATTATGCTTTTAAAATTAAAAGCTTTTTCTAACTTTTATATATTTGTTTTTTATTTTGGCTGTACACCGCCCTGAGTCCTTCGGGAGTAGGGCAGTATAAAAAACCAATAAACCTAACCCAGTGGTCGGCAAACCGCGGCTCGCGAGCCAGGAGTGGCTCTTTGGCCCCTCGAGTGCGGCTCTTCCTCCACCCAGCCACAGGCAGACTCTGGGAGCCGCACGCCCACTTCCCTCCTCCCCGAGCGGGCGGGCGGGCGCGGAGAGGACCAAAGGCTGCGGCTCCGGCTGCCTTGCCCGATGCGCCTGCCGGGCGACCTTGGACGGCGAGAACTGTGTTTTGCGGGGCTCGGGAGCAGCAGCAGCAGCAACAGCCGCCCGCAGAGAGCACCGAGGGGCACTTTCCAGGGCTGCCCGGCACACGGGCTGGGAGGGAGGTGGGTGTGTGGCACCCGGACAGGCTGAGCGGCGCTTAGGGAGCCGCAGCCTTCGGTCCTCCCCGCACCCGCCCGCCCGCTCCTGGCTCACTGACATGCCGGGCTTTCCGCTGCTTCCGGGGGGGGGGGAGGGAGAGACTTGCACATAGAGAGACAGACAGAGAGAGCCAGAGGGGGAGGGAGGGAAAGACAAACAGAGAGAGGGAGGGAGAGAGAGAGGGAATCAGAGAGAGAGACACATACACACACGCAGAGTGACAGATGGGTGGAGGGAGCAGAGAGAGACAGATACAGAGAGAGAGAGTGACAAAAAGAAAGAAAGAGAAAGAAAAATAGAAAGAAAAAGAAAGTGGGAGAGAGAGAGAAAAAGAAAGAGAAAGAAAGAAAGAAGGAAAGAAAGAAAGAAAGAAAGAAAGAAAGAAAGAAAGAAAGAAAGAAAGAACTTATGACCACAATTGAGCACAAAATTTTGGTTGCTAAGCAGGACCATCATTAAATGAGTTTCACCACATTTTCCAAGTTGGCCACGCCCACCCGGTCACATGACCGCTGAGCCACTCCCATAGAACAGGCCACACCTTTTGGCTCTCAAAATAAATTTCAATCGTGGTACTGTTGATATTTGGCTCTATTGACTAATGAGTTTGCCCACCACTGACCTAACCTAAACCTAATAGAGAGAGAGAGATGCAAAACATTTTGAGACTGAGGACAGCATGCTTGGTTTTGCCCGCAAAAAGACCAAGTCAAAGGAATGAGAAAAGACAAAAATAATATTTGATTAAACTAACTAGTTTAAATTAAATCAAAATAAAGACTTAAACTTGAGCTCAGCTGCATGGGTCTACATCAGTGGTAGTCAACCTGGTCCCTACCGCCCGCTAGTGGGTGTTCCAGCTTTCATGGTGGGCGGTAGGGTTTTGTCTGATACTGAAGCACTTTCCTTTTTAAATTTAAGTGACTTCCCTACTTTATAATCCTCCATTACTGTGGACCCAGTGGGCGGTTAGAAAATTTTACTATTAACAGAGATACAAAAGTGGGCGGTAAGTATAAAAAGGTTGACTACCCCTGGTCTACATGGACATATATATCAAACTGCAAGGTACAAACAAGGAAGCAGCTTTTCAGTTGTGGAATGATTTTCCTCAATCTAGCTTTTAGTTTTGTTCTGGTGCCTTCAAGTCAGTTTCCATGCAATTTTTTTGGCAACACTTTTTGTTAGTGTTTTATCATTGCATTCCTCCCAAAGCTGTGCGAGAATAATTGGCTCAAAGCCACTCAGTAGGATTGAGCATGTGAGACTGGCCCAAATAATTCAATGGAGAAAATAAGGAAGATTGCCTTGACAGAGATACACAATACCAGGGTGACGTGAGCGTATGCGTATGAAACAGCCTCAGTCAACAACAGACAGGTGTCCTTGGTGTTCTCTGAGCATGCTTGTTTTCTTGCAGACATTTTATTAGCCAACTAGGTAACATCATCAGAGTGCATCAAAGACCCCACAGTTCAATCTTGAACTACAAATATTATCTTCTAGTGGTGCCACAACAGATCATTCATATTCAGAAATGACTCACACAGATAACTCCTTAACTCACTGGAGAATAATATGGGGAAGAAGTGTAACACAACCAGACTTTCAAGATTCTGATATCCAATCTCAATAAAAATAGTTTTACCTTTCCTGGGGAATTCACTTCTTGATCTGGTCTACCTAAGTGGAGCTAACATTCAATGAATTTCCCCTAAGTGGATTGAACCAGAATCTCTTCATACCAAAATAAACATCTTGGTAAAGGTAACGGTTCCCCTTTCACATATGTGCTAGTTGTTCTAGGGAATGGTGCTCATCTCCATTTCAAAGCCGAAGAGCCAGTGCTGTCCGACCACGTCTCCGTGGTCATCTGGCCAGCATGACTAAATATCAAAAGCACATGGAACACCATTATCTTCCCACCAAAGGGGGTCCCTATTTTTCCTCTTGCATTTTTACGTGCTTTTGAACTGCTAGGTTGGCAGAAGCTGGGACAAGTAATGGGAGCTCACTCCTTTATGTGGCGCTAAGGATTCGAACCGTCAAACTGCTGACCTTTCTGATTGACAAGCTCAGCGTCATAGCCACTGAGCCACTGCAATATACATTTTAACCAATCACTATATCTGAGCTGTGGTGGCGCAGTGGTTAGAATGCAGTACTTCAGGCTACTTTTGCTGACTGCTGGCTGCCTGCAATTTGGCAGTTCGAATCTCACCAGGCTCAATGTGGACTCAGCCTTCCACCCTTCCGAGGTGGGTATAATGAGGTCACAGATTGTTGGGAGGAATATGCTGACTCTGTAAACCGCTTACCGAAGGCTGTAAAGCACTGTAAAGCAGTATATAAGTCTAAGTGTTATTGCTATTGCTACTGTGCTCTCCCAGGAAGTCCAAAACATCTCCTGTAAAAATTCAATGTATCACTTCTGTACTGTTGTCTGTAGTGCAGAGAACCTGTCCGGATATATCAAATGCATTTGTTATTACCAGGAACTTCCTGATTGTTACTTGTGGGTTGAGTTCCTGCCAGAAGACAAAGCAAGAGGCTTGTATCCTCATTGTGGCACTGTAGAAACAGGAGCACCTTTCCACCCAAGATGAATTTAGGCTTATGAAAAGCCCTTAAGACCTGATATGCTCAAGTTAATTGATATGCCTGCAATGTACAGGTAGCCCTCGAGTTACAACCAGAATTGAACCCCAAATGTATGGGGTTGATATGTGAGTTTGCCACACTTTATAACTTTTCTTACCACAGTTGTTAAGTGAATCATTGCATCTGTTGAGGCAGTAACATGGTTATTAAGTGAATCTGACTTCCCCATTGACTTTGCTTACCAGAAGGTTGCAAAAGGGATCACATCATCCCAGGGCCCTGCAACCACCACAAATATGGACCACTTGCCAAGGATCTGAATTTTGATCATGTGACTAAAGGGATGCTGCAACGGTCGTAAGTGTGAAACATGACCATAAATCACATTTTTCAGTGCTGCTTAACTTTGAATGGTCACTTTGAACTTTGAATGATCACTCAGTGAACTGTTGTAAGTCAAAGACTACCTCTATTTATTAATTATTAATGGCTGATGTCCTTAGTTGCCATTCTTTTGCTTTTCTGTTCTGGTTATCTTGTATATTTCTATTTTGTAAAATTTATTGTAAGATTGATGCTTTTCATCAAGTTCGCCATTCAGAGTCACCTTGGCACGATGGGTGGCAAAACTCGTAATCATAATAATGATAATGCTTCGTAGGCAGCAAAGCTCTTGGCAGGATCATGAGAAAAGGGGAGAACATCCCCCTTAAAAGAGCACATTTCCAGATGTCAATCTTCCATTGGAACTTGGCTAATCAATGGTACATCAGGCCAGAGAACTAAAGGCTTGTTCGGGATTACACACCATCTTGTCTTTGTTTCTCACTGTACGAAAAGGCACTACAACTCTGGAGGTCCCCATGTATTGTTAAGCAATTGAAGAGCTTCTGTGGCACAGTGGTTAGAGTGCAGTACTGTAGGCTACTTCTGCTGACTGCTATTTGGCAGTTCAAATCCCACCAGGCTCAAGGTTGACTCAGCTTTTCATCCTTCCGAAGTGGGTAAAATGAGGACCCAGATTGTTGAGGGCAATATGCTGACTCTGTAAACCACTTAGAGAGGGCTGCAAAGCACTGTGAAGTGGTATATAAGCATAGGGGCTATTCAAACAATGCCCTGACCTGCTACATTCACATTTTTAAAAAAATATATATAAGTAAAACGAAAGCTAAAAGTAACATTGAGTTAGAAGTATTTGAAATAGGGGTAACTGGAGCAAAATGTATGGGTTATTATCAGATGTCATTAAGGTAGTCTGTTTATGGATCCATTTGGGCCAGGTGCAGAAAGTAATACAAAATGGTGGGCTGACAACTGAAGATGGAGAAGTATTTAAGTAGAAAAACTATGTATGTTGCATAAAACTAGCCATCTATTCACATCCTAAATAAACTTTAGGGTATGCATAATCCAGGATTCCACAATCTGAATATTTGCGTATGCCTTACAGTGGATATCTCTATATAAAGCAAAAACCACTAATTGTAAGATTTATGACTTTATAGAATTTGGTAATGTGGTATTGTTCTCGTAGATGTGTGCTCTCAAATCTGGAACTAAAATGGTTTCATTTTTCCATACATCACCAGAAGGTGAATTTTAGCAGAAATTTAAAAGATAAGTGGCAGCTTTTTTACATCAGGTATCTAATGGTTTCAATGATACCAGGAATTACTGAAACAAATCAAAGGCAGAACACTCATGTATGAACTTTTTATTCTACTGTATGTACTGTATATGTTGGATGTCCTGGGAGACATTTTAAAGGTCACAACATGTGTTTCCAAGTCTTAGAAAGCATGAAGCAAGGGAGGCTGAATTATTTGATTCCTGGACCATTTGACTCCTGAGGATTAGTTTAAAGATGACTTTTCACACAACTTCCATTGAATTATTATTCATAGATGGTATCTTGTTTTATTTAAGTGTTGGCTTTTCTACCCTGGACATGAGATCTAATATATGACTATACATATATATGCATATACATAAACAGATACATATACACTATATATTATATATTATATGGATATAGATATGGATATACACACCACATATAATATTATAGCACAGTGAGCTCCTGTTACTTGTCCCAACTTCTGCCAACCTAGCAGTTTGAAAACATGCAAAAATGCAAGTAGAAAAATAGGAACCACCTTTGGTGGGAAGGTAATAGCGTTCCATGTGCCTTTGACATTTAGTCATGCCAGCCACCTGATCACAGAGTTGTCTTCGGACAGCTGGCTCTCCAACTTTGAAACAAAATGAGCACTGCCCCCTAGAGTCAGAAACGACTAGCACGTATATGTGAGGATAACCTTTACCTTTACCTATACTGCATTGACTAAAAAACCGTACAATATTAGTGACTCTATGTATGCATGTGTATGTGTAGGCATAAAATTCTCACTCAATGGACCTAGGTCAAACCTACATATAAAATACATGGCTGTGTTTCATTACATTTCAATATTAACTTTATCCTGATTGTGCAGGTATGTACAAATTATTTCAGTTCAAATCGAGATATTTGTAGGATATCTACCATATTTTTAGGAGTATAAGACGCACCAGAGCATAAGACGCACCCAGGTTTTGAAGAGGCAATTTTTAAAAAGTAGGTAGGTAGATAGAGGGATAGAGAGGGAGAGACAGAGAAAGAAATACAGTAGGTAGGTAGGGAGAGAGACAGCATAGGTAGGTAGGTAGGTAGGTAGCTAGGTAGGTAGGTAGAGGGAGGGACGGAGGGGGGAGAGAGAAATAGAGTAGGTAGGTAGGGAGAGAGAGTGTGTAGATAGGTAGGTAGGTAGGTAGGTAGGTAGAGGGATATAGAGAGAGAAATAGAGAGAGAGAGAAATACAGTAGATAGGTAGGGGGAGAGAGAGTAGGTAGGTAGGTATATAGAGGGAGGAGAGAAATACAGTAGATAGGTAGGAAGAGAGATAGTGTAGATAGGTAGGTAGAGGGATAGAGAGAGAGAAATACAGTAGGTAGGTAGGGAGAGAGAGAATGTAGATAGGTAGGTAGGTAGGTAGGTAGAGGGATAGAGAGAGAAAAATAGAGAGAGAAATAGAGAGAAATACAATAGATAGGTAGGGAGAGAGAGAGAGAGTAAGTAGGTAGGTAGATGTTTCCAGGTGTATTTACCCATATGCTGGAGAAATCACTGACCACCTTTGGAACAAATCTTTGTTTCTGCAGGCACAGCACTTGACCAATGTAATTCTCATCATCACTCTAACTAAACAGCTTTCCAAAAGGGGGAAAAAAACCATTTTTGCACTTTGCAAACCTCCCCCAAATGGCCCTTTTTTCACGAAAATGGACCCGTTTTTTTTTCAAATAAAAAGCATGAATAGACTTGGGGGGCTTGCAGAGTGCTCCTGAGGGGGGTCCAGAACGGGAAAAACGGCCCATTTTTTTCATGAAAACGGGCTGTTTTTTGGTCAAAAATAGCATGCATAGCCTTATGGAGGCTTATAGAGTGCTGCTGGGGGCTGAGGGGAGGCAAAAACACTCTGTTTTTTGCTCATTTCTGCCCTCCCCAGCCCTCAGGAGCTCTCTGGAAGCCTCTATAAGGGTATGCGCACGGCAAGGGGTTTCAGGAGGCAAAAAATGCTGTATTTGATGTATAAGAGGCACCCTGATTTTCAGCTTCTTTTTAGAGGAAAAAAGGTGCGTCTTATACTCTGAAAAATACGGTAAGCATAATGGAGAAACTGCATGCAGCATTGGTTAGTGTGCTATCCAGCTCATTTGTTTGGGATTAACAATTTCTTTTTTTTTGTGAAAAGAAAGTGAAAGTAAAGCAAAACAAAGCATACCAGTTCATGTGGCAAATTGATCCTGTGGCATTCTCATTACTAATCAATGCACATTTTGCAGAAAATGCTTGTATAATTGCTTGTTAATACATCACCTGGCAAGAGCTATAAATTAAGACTGCTCAAGAGATGCGTTCTCAGAAATACCCATTCCACAAACCCAGAAGAGCCATTTGTCAAAGTGAGTGTCATCTTTAAGGAAGCAAACCTGACTCAACTTAGCAAGGCAAAGTGAGGTCAGATCTGACTTGGATGGGAGACCCTTAGCAAAATCTGGGGCTACACTGGGAAAACCCTCCCCAAAAAATCTTCCAGGAGAAAGTGATGGCCAATCACTTCCACAGCAAGAAAATTACATGGCAAATCCATGGTGTCACCAGGAGTTGAGCACAATTTGATGGTCTCCCTCAAAAGTTGATTGTCAAATGGTATTAGATCATCTTGGGTTATTTCTGGCTAGTATAGCACCAGTGGTGGGTTTCTGCAGGCTTGCACCTACTCGCGAGAGCCGGTTGGTGAAATTTAGAGAACCGGTGAGAGGGGGTTCCACCGGCGTACCTGGAAGTAAATCTGGCCCGCCGCTGCCAGTGACCCAACAGGAAGGAAACGAAAGAAAAGGAAAGGAAAGGAAAGGAAGGAAGGAAGGAAGGAAGGAAGAAGGAAGGAAGGAAGGAAGGAAGGAAGGAAAGAAAGAAAGAAAGAAAGAAAGAAAGAAAGAAAGAAAGAAAGAAAGAAAGAAAGAGAAAGAAAGAAAGAATTTATCATCACAATTGAGTCCAAAATTTTGGTTGCTAAGCAAGAGCATTGTTAAATGAGTTACACCACATTTTAAAAGGTGGCCACTCCCACCCTGTCACATGACTGCCAAGCCACGCCCACAAAATAGGCCTCACCCACAGAGTAGGTTCTAAAAAATTTGAAACCCACCACTGTATAGCACATAGGAGTTGTGTTTGCTCATCAGTAATTGTAGATAGTTGGAATAATCCGTTAATTCAGGGATGGACAATTAACTTTCCCAAGGAGTCTCATGAGAAAACTGGGACTGTTGTGGTGGGACAAACCAATAGGGCTGGGAAGGTATGTAAGCATGCACATATGCACATAATGGCACCTTGGTAATCTTTCTTAATCGGTTCTGGGAGACTCGGTGAGTACCAAAAATGTTTTGTTTTGCTGGAGTACCAAACAAATTTTTCCTAAAAGCAATAATATAGTGAGTCCCAATGCAGCTGAAACTGACAAGTTCTAGCTTGTGTCAATGGGAAAGCCAGAATCAGTTACTAACTGTTACTAACTTAACAACTGCAGTGATTCACTTAACAACTGTGACAGGAAAAGTTGTAAAATGGGGCAAAACTCACTTAACAAATGTCTCACTCAATAACAGAAATTTTGGGCTCAACTGTGGTCATAAATCGAGGACTACCTGTATATGAAATATATTCTCTAGTACATGATTTCAAAAATTAACTTATTTAAATGCAGCATTGTTTCCTGTTTACTCATTTGCTATCCATTCATCCATTTTCACACTGCAGAATCTTTCTATTATGAAACATTGTGTGTGTGTGTGTGTGTGTGTGTGTGTGTAGTAGTAGTAGTAGTAATAGTAGTAGTAGTAGTAGTGGGAGGGAAATGAAGGCAAAAAAGTATATGGCTTCTTTAAAATATATTGCAAGAATCCTCATTTCCAGATTTTTATGGTTGTACTAGCTGGTATTCTTGCATGCAGTTTTGTAATTTATTCTGAACATTCCACTTAAACCTTTTTTCAATAGCGTGATTTTATTAGAGTCAGCTCACTGGACTTTCCCAAAAAGGTATTTAAGATCAAATAAAACCAGTGCTTGGAAAAATATCATTACAATATGAAAGCAGTTACAAAAACATTAGTACTGCAAAGTTTTATTTCAAATGGCTGAGCCTTCTGCAGCCCAGGTTATTGCAGTTCTACTTCCTCAGGTATAGTCACTGGAAAAATAAGAAAAACTGTCATCTTTGCACTTTTTGCCTTTTCTCAGAACAAAGATTCAATTTCAAGGCAGGTGGGTTTTCCCCCCCAGATGCTCTCCACGAGAAAAGCAGAAATGCAATCCCCTTGCGCATAGATTTTTTTTCCCCTAAGCAAATTAGCAATTTTATTCTTACTTTGTCCATTACATTAAATTCTCCTTGTTTTGAATGATTCCCCTTGAGTGAATAGAAGCTTAAAATTGATGCTCTTGTCCTATTCTAGCCAATGAGACAGGACAATAATATATTCAATTGCTGGCAATGCCTGCCCTAGTTTTTCTGTGATTTCTTCCAAATGTGTCTATTTAAGCCACCCTTCCACTAAGAGTCTCAAGACCAATGCCATTTGCTGTCACAATAGAAGCATAAACTAATGAAGGGTAATAAGATTTTAAAAAGTAAAATTAAGAAATTAACCATTTGACAGACCAAATACCTACTAGAACAATTAGCTCTTCATAATAGGCCAGAGGTTTAGAACAAAGAAGGGTGGGGGATATAACATAGCTCTCTACATGGGGCTCCCCTTGAGGTGCACCCGAAGGCTTCAGCTTGTCCAGAATGCCGCCGTGCGGGCAGTTATGGGAACCTCTAGGTTTTCCCATGTAACACCGCTCCTGCGCGAGCTGCATTGGCTGCCTGTCGTCTTTCGGGTGCGCTTCAAGGTGTTGGTTATCATCTTCAAAGCGCTCCATGGCACGGGACCTAGCTATCTGCGGGATCGCATCCTGCCCCATACATCCCTGCAGCCGATTCGCTCCCACAGAGAGGGACTTCTCCGGGTGCCGTCCACTAGGCTATGCCAGCGGGCGACACCCAGGGGAAGGGCCTTCTCTGTGGCGGGCCCGACCCTCTGGAATGACCTTCTCCCCGATATTAGAACAACTACGGACCTCCACTCCTTCCGGCAAAAATTAAAAACACACTTCTTCTGCTTGGCCGGCCTAGGGTATTAAACTGTTTTTAGGGGTTTTTAGGGTTTAGTTTTAGTTTTATATGGGCTTTTAGCGCAGGGTTAGTTTAATTTGTTTTAACATTGTACTTTGTTCGTGGTTTTTAATTGTATTTTTAATTCCCTGTGCCCCGCCTCGAGTCCCTTCGGGGAGAGAGAGCGGGTTATAAATTAAAAATTATTATTATTATTATTATTATTATTATTATTATTATTATTATTATTATTATTATTATTATTATTATTATTCACTTGAAATCTAATTATGGTAAATGAAAAGCAGACCCTCTCCTATTCCAACTAAAACCAGAAATTGTGGTAGGATTAAAACAGACTGTCAGAAGTAGGAAGGTTCCTATAAAACAGCGTTTCTCAAATAGTGGGGCGCGCCCCCCTAGGGGGGCGCGAGGCTCTGTAAGGGGGGGCGCGGAGCCGCACACCCGGAAAGACCGATACCACCGTTGCATTCTCCGCATGGCCCGAGCGCCTGTTCCTTAGCAGCTCCCAGTGCGCCGCCCGGCTTAGCAGCTCCCAGCGCGCCGCCCGGCTCAGCAGCTCCCAGCGCGCCGCCCGACTTGCCCGCTCACGGCTCTTGCCCGCTGCCCGCCTGGACGCGGCCAGTCGAAAGCCGGGAGGGAGGCGACGCCCTTCCACAGCGTGGAAAAGCGGCCTCCCTCCCGGCTTTCAACTGGCTGCGTTGGGAGGGCTGGGAGCTGCTGAGACCATCGCAATAAGGAACAGGCGCTCGGGCCATGCAGAGAAGGCAACGGCGGCACCAAGGAGAATAAATATCCTTGGCTCGGAAGGAGGCGAGGGAAAGAAGGGAGGGGGCAGCCCCGGAAAGCGCCCCCCCCAGCCCCGGGGCTGCCCCCTCCCTTCTTTCCCTCGCCTCCTTCCGAGCCAAGGATATTTATTCTCCTTGGTGCCGCCGTTGCCTTCTCTGCATGGCCCGAGCGCCTGTTCCTTACTGCGATGGTCTCAGCAGCTCCCAGCGCTCCCAACGCAGCCAGTCGAAAGCCGGGAGGGAGGCCGCTGCCCCCCGCTGGGAGGGGGCAGCCCCGGAAAGCGCCCCCCCAGCCCCGGGGCTGCCCCCTCCCTTCCTTTCCCCGCCTCCTTCCGAGCCAAGGATATTTATTCTCCTTGGTGCGCTTTCCGGGGCTGGGGAGCGCGAAATGTTTCCGGGGCTTTCCGGGGCTGGGGGGGGCGCTTTCCGGGGCTGGGGGGGCGCTTTCTGGGGCTGGGGGGCGCGAAATGTTTTCTTCTTCCTAGGGGGGGCCTGACAGAAAATAACTGAGAACCACTGCTATAAAAGGAGAGGGCCAGAGGTGGTATTCAGCAGGTTCTGACCAGTTCTGGAGAACCGGTAGCGGAAATTTTGAGTAGTTCGGAGAACTGGTAAATGCCACCTCTGACTGGCCCCGCCCCCATCTATTCTCTGCCTCCTGAGTCCCAGCTGATCGGGAGGAAATGGGGATTTTACAGTAACCTTCCCCTGGAGTGGGGAGGGAATGGAGATTTTACAGTATCCTTCCCCTGCAACGCCCACCAAGCCATGCCCACCAAGCCATACCACACCCACAGAACCGTTAGTAAAAAAAATTGAATCCCATCACCTGACTAGAGAAGGCCCTATTAGAAAGCTGGATTCAAGCTATTTAAAATTTAAAACTGATTGTTTGATTGCTTCAAACTTCTTTTTACCTATAAGCTACTGTATCCATTATGTAGTATTTGATTATAAGGGAAAATTGAATAGTTTAAGGAAAAAGTACTCATTGATTTTTACACCAGTCATTGATGGTGAAAAGATATGCTAGCATTTGTCATTATGAATCATATGATTGGTCTTTAAGATTTATATGATCTTGTGTTTCTCTTCTTTGACCAACTCGAGATATAAAAACTGGAAATAAAATGTTATGTTTTGTAGTTTTGGGTCTCAATACAAAATGTTTTCATCTGATACAGTGGATGAAATTCATGATTTCTGAAACCAATTTCCACATTCACACCTAGCTCCATCTACTCTCCATTTCTGACATGTTATTGTCTGGATTAGGTTGTAGTTGTTGGAGTCTGATGGATAAATATCTATCTTCTTTTGAAGGTGTGCTTATTGGTGATATCAAGAGGTATTTGTCCATCAGCAAAGTGAACGCTGCTAGTGGAATGGATTCTTTGTTCTCTATGCAACCCTTTTCTCAACTCAGCTGAAATCTGTTATGGGCATCTCCCCAGCTCTTCAAAGTAAGATTTCATGAAAGAACTGCAGGGAGAAAGGGCGAAGCGATGTCCATACATACACAATGATTATTGGATCTCTACCAACTTCTTAATGGTCTCTGATGTAGATTAAATTTTGGTTTATCATAAACCAAAGTTATGTAGTTGCTAGGGTGTGTGATTTTATCCTATTCACCTAAGGCTATTTTAGATAATGGCATCTGCTTAGATATTGGAAAATAATACAGGACCACAAATCTGCTGCAAATATTCAGAAAAGTCAGCTTTGCTTTTCTAAACTTTTCAGGTACCATCCAGAGTCGTTGAGAGTTGGATGGCATGCAAGTTTAAGATGTTATTATTATTTACACACAAAAATGTGAAATCACAGCTGCCAGTTCTTCAGCTGATGTTGGTCTTCATATGCATCAATTCATTATGACATCCCAGGTTCCCAAGAACTTAGGTTGTCATAATGTATTAGCATAGTATATGTACAGAACCAAGCAGTGGGGCCTATTGTAATTAACTGAAACTTTTTCAGTGCACAAATTTTCTTCATCCAATTTTTTTTTATAGCACCCAATGTGCTGATAGCCACTGGGACACACACGGTCAGTTTATGTCATAATCATCACAGTTACATCTGATATGTTATGTGCCTAGACTTCATCATTTTGTATTCAGAAATTCCGCAATATTTTAACCTGCTCATTTTCAACTACTTTTCCAACTCTATGTTCCATCAATTTTTCATTATGGGCACATGATAATTTTTACAGATGTTCCATTGAAGAATTACTATTATTCCTTCCTCTTCTTGTTTGACCTATTATGCATTTTGATGTAAAGCCTTATAGACAATTGTCTGGAGGTAAATTTCATGAAAATTTTAATAATAAATTTCAAATAATAAGTATCAGGACATCTATGTACATACAGCAATTATTATTTCAACAACCTGTTAATATTTATTTTTAAAATGGAAAAAATGAAGTCCCTCATTGAACAGGTAAAGAAACATTTTTAAAATTTATTTTTTATTTAATTTATATGGAGTAAAATCAATATAAATGTAAAGAAGAAAAATGCACTTATATTTTATCCTCTGACTCTAAAATTATATTCTTACTCCCTTTTTTCTATATTCTAGCTGTTTTAACCAGTGATGGAATGTTGCCGGTTTAACAACTGGTTTGGTGAGTGTGTGCTTTGTGTGAAAATGGACCTTTAGAAGCTCAGCTGCTTACCTTCCAAGTCAGCAACAGTAAGTATAACAGCGGGGGAGGGGGGGTGTCAACTGTGTCACGTGATTGAGATGAGCTAAACAGCAGGAAATAAAGGGCAGGATAAGGTGAGAGCAGGTGGTGAAGGCCAACTGATTATCAGAGCTAATGGTTCACCCCAACCGGTCCGAACCAGCTGAATGCCTTCTCTGGTTTTAACTATCAAACCCCTAAATCACACATAATCCTTCACGTTTTCTACATTTCCAACATAGATTTGAAGTATTGGAACTTCCGGTGTTATAAAACAACAGTACACCATTTTATAAATATCACTATTCAAATTTTGTCTTATATTGCTCAACTCCAAATCTTTCTTTAAACCTTTCTCTTAATTGTGCATATGGAAATTAAATCCCTTGCAATCAACTGGTTCCTTGACTCTCATCTTATATTTATTTTCAGGCACAGCCAGGGTTTGTACTTATTCCATATTGTCAATAAGGCACTTCTAACATAATGATTTTTAAACTCTATATTAACCTTAACTTTATTATATGGTTAAAAAAAAAAACCATGCCACCCAAATCTCTTCAAATTCTAAAATTCTTTTGTTTCTCAGTAACACCCTTTCTTTCTTTCATCCAAATCAAACAGTAGTCTGCAAACAGGTAGAGAAATCTCAGAAGCAAAGCTATTACTCTCTTGTTCCACGTTTCATAGAAGTGTTTAGCCAGCTAGCGACGCATGGAGAACGTCTCGACGTGTGACGTCATTTCTGCTTCTACTTGTCACAACAGTGCGGCGGATGACGAACAGCCCGGTAGCAGTCACCTTTCTCTGCGTTTGATCGTGGCATTTGTTGATGGTAGAAAGTACCGGAATGGCAACCGCAAAAAAAGGCGACTGCTACCGGACTGTTCGTCATCCGCCGCAATGTCAGCCACGACGAGGAACGGCGGGCGGGACTTCCTTCAGAGGTCCACTCCCCCTGCGGGCCGCACTAATATTATACTTTCATATCACGGTGGGGGCCACAAGATACCGTCCTGCGGGCTGCAATTGGCCTGCGGGCCGCGAGAATGAGACCTCTGCTCTACAATCTAATGGCTATTCTAATGAAACCTTGAACTATTATGCTAGGAATAGTTTTCAAAGTTTATTTAGAATTCTTGCATTAGAGAGGGCTTGAGAACACTTTGCCTCCCACAGTTATATAATGCATAATCATTTCAGGAGAAGGAAAAGGACCAAATGAATGTGTGCATGGGTATAAATTAAATGTAGTGATTTTAATTTTCTTAGCAACTCATGTATCATACGGTGCTTTTGTGTCATTTTTCTGTCTATTTAAAATTAGCATTTATTATATATAGGCCATTTCAAAAAGATTTACATGATTTAATCATGTTCTTTTCTGAATAATTATTTAAAGTCATGTGCAGGATCATTGTTTCCACTATACAATTTTATTTTTGTCTATTTAAACATGCGCAATGAGTTCCAGGGCATCATCAGCATTGTTAATTCTGCTGAACAGATTTCACGCGTGGTTTTTAAAGTCCTTAAAAGGGCAGGTAACTGTTCTTATTACTTTTCTAAGTAGAGATACGCTTAAAAAGTAAAGTCTTTATTGCTTCTTAAAAGGTGCAGTGCTCTGTGATAAATTCTCGTATTTTGACTGTTAATATGTTTGAATGAAAATTATTTATACATTTTGGTGAGGTTGAATGGTTTTCATTTGATTGCTGCCTCTGGAAATGAAAGCAGAGTAGCAAGAAATTTACATGTCATGCTGTGATGTATATCCAGATTATGAGATGATTGCTCAGTAGATGAACACCAAGTAAAATCATTTGCATCAAACTGTGACAACTGCAATTCCTGACAAGGCCTCTTAGTTTTGGGGGCTATTATCATTGTACAAGAATATAATCTATTGACAGCCTAGCTGTTTAATACATTAAAAGGCAGACAGTGGAAGAAATCTTAACAGTTTTCATTCACCGCTGCACAAGGGTGCAGATCAAAAGTGAATTATATTTAACAATATGCATGTATGGTGATAAGATGCATGACATTCATCAACCTGTTTAGTCATGGTTAAGCTGAGATGGGAAAGATCCAATATTACTGCCATATGTGGTCTGAAATAGAGACGTGAGACTGAAAATTATATTATTGCCCAGTAGAAGTGAACAAACAGGAGAAGACATTCTTCCTTAATCTTTCTTCGTTTTCTCTCCCAAACTTTCACTCACCAAAGAGAGAAAAACCTGCCTTTATTTTGAACAAGCAACAGTTCCATCCCTGATGCACAGAAGCAAGAAAAGCCCTATATTTTAAATCAGGGGTCCTCAACCTTTTTGGCACCAGGGACCGTTTTCATGTTAAAAAAATTCCACGGACCGATGGCCATGGCTTGGCCGGCATAGAGGGGGAGCGTGGGGGAGGGGGAATAGGCAGCGCATGCGTGCGCGGAGGGGTGAGTCAGCTCACTCGCCCCTCTTGGGCCCCCAATGGCGCGAGCAGCCACGCCTGCGCTTTCCCGCCCCCGGTGTGCGCTCTGCCCAGGGGGCTGCCCCCTCCTCCCTTCTCTTCCTCTCAGGCCCTTTCTAAGAGTTGCGCTGCTCACTGCGGCCCGGTTCCTATCAAGCCACGGACCGGAACCAGTCCGTGGCCTGGGGGTTGGGGACCCCTGTTTTAAATTATTAGACAGATAGAAGAGGAACAGCAGTTGAAGTTCACTTGTCCTGAATCTTCCTTTGGCTGTTGTTCCTAGACATTAATTGGTTAATTTTGTATTTAAAAAAAAAAGGTTATCCTTCTAAAGCACACAGAAAAAGTAAGATAAAAGAGATGGTAGATGTTTATACTTTCTCTCTAAAGAGCAACTCTGAATCCTCCTACCATGAACCAAATATATTCTCCCTGCTCTTAAGCAGAACAGGAGGTGTTATGAAGATCTGTACGAGGATGTTGAAACTGTTCTGATGAATTTGCTCACAGGCCTACAGTATTCTTAGTTTCCAAGGCTTGCTAAATGTACTATTGTATTTTCTGGATTGGTGCTAAAATGCTATCCTTAATAACCTTGGTAATGAGAACATTGCTGCAACAATGGTGCCCACATATGTCTGCTTAACATGTGGCAGAATATTTCGTGCCCATATAGGCCTTACCAGCCACCTGTGGACACATCGTGGACAGCCCACAACCTGTTAGATCTCAAGGTCCTCTTCGAACATAATGGACGAACATCAATGATAATGTGTACTCTTAAAAAGAAAGCCGATATCTCTCTCGTTTTACAGTGGAGTGGAAGAGGAAGAGAATATTCAGACTTTATGCCATGAGTTAAATTCCATGGACATTTCTCTTAAAAATGCACATTTATTTTACTCTTTCCCTTTCTTCTTACTGGCAAAATACCTGGCT
This sequence comes from Rhabdophis nuchalis, assembly GCA_039707465.1. NCBI lineage: Eukaryota > Metazoa > Chordata > Lepidosauria > Squamata > Natricidae > Rhabdophis > Rhabdophis nuchalis. The sequence goes on from CM077644.1 coordinate 75,925,802, forward strand.
TCTTCTTCAAGAAGTAAATTGGTTACCTTTGTTCTTATGAATAGAATATTCATGAGAACACTGTAAGGTTAGTGTACCACTGTGCACTAAGTTTAGCTACCACTGTATAGGTAGTTCTCATTTAGCCACCCGAATTGGGATTCGCAACTCAGTTGTTAAACAGAAGGGTAATCTTCACTTAGCTTTTCATGTCTTTCACTTAACCTTCTTAATTCTGTTTTTGACTTTGACTACAAAGTTACTTTTTCATCATCATTGTAATTGTGCGGTCGCTAAATGAGACGATTTCTAAATAAGGATTACCTGTAAGGGCAACAAAACATGTTTTTAAAAAAAATTGAATTAAAAAAGTCAAATGAATCTTCTCATACATAAGATTACTAGTATGAAAATACCAAGAAATTTTTTATTTCTCTGCAGAAGGCATTTTTATCTCAAAAATCCACCAATGATGAACTGCATTAGATTTGGTACTAGTGGTGGGTTCCTACCAGTTCAGACCGATTCGGCCAAACTGGTGGAAACTTGGTGGCCTGGGTCACTGGAATCGGCAGCGACCTAGGCGTGCCATGTCCCCAAACCGATTCTCCCAGCAGCGGTGTCAGTGCTGCCATTTTGCTTTTTTTTGCTTCTCTGCATGAGCAGAGCAATTTTCATTGTACTGCGCATGCGCACAGAGCATATCCCTGAGTGAACCAGCGGTAGCGGCTGCCGGAACCTACCACTGTTTGGTACAATTGCGCTTAGTGAAAGCTTCCACACAGAAAAACAAGATCAACTATAATAATCTAAAACACACACACACACACACACACACACGAGGTGCTATCTGTGACCACAGAAGGCATGGGAAAACAAACCAAAATAGTGGAGATAAGCAAAAATGAAATGAAGGCAGATTTGTTCAAGAAAAACAGTAGGTAGGAAGAAACTCTACTGTATCCTAATGAGTAGTATTAACATATTAAATGGATCCTTAATGGACGACATAACAGGAAGAAGGTATAAGAATTACTGGCTCAGATTAAAAAGTTGAAAGAAAAAAGAAATAAAAGGGCACAGCTCTTCACCAAGGGCAAACCTACTTTAGAAATAATAATATTCTTTTTTTCCCTTTCCTGAGCATCTAAGACAGTAAATAACCAATATCTAAAATGCGTCATATTTTCTTTGTGATATGAGTATCTACAGCAGTTTACAGAGAAGATGATAATGACTTAGTTATAATAATCTCTGGTGCTGCGTAAATCAAATCAATACGCTCAACAGTCCTGTGAATAAATTGCAAACTCATTGCACGCCTTATCATGTTATAATTATCTGAGTTGACGTGTAGTGTGTGTGTTTATATAATTATGTATAGATACTTAATTCTCGCTACACTTTCATTTTGTACTCTTTCACGTGGATAAGGTGAAGACATGTACAGTATTCAAACATTCCCAAGGTGTTAACATCCTAGGTTATAATATATAAGATAAAATAACAATAATATATGATTATAATATAATTATTCAAGGTGTAATTATAATTATAATATAATTATTCAAGGTGCTTCAAGGTGTTGACGACCATCTTCAAAGCGCTCCATGGCTCGGGCCTAGCTATATGCGAGACCATCTCCTGCTCCATACATCCCTTTGACCGATCCGCTTCCATAGAAAAGGCCTTCTCCGGGTGCTGTCGGCCGGGCAATGCCGGTTGGCGGTATCCAGGGGAAGGGCCTTCTCTGTGGTGGGCCCTACCCTCTGGAACGACCTGCCCCCGAATTACGCACCATCTCAGACCTCCGCCTTTTCCACCAGCGTCTTAAAACGCACCTATTTCAACAAGCCGGCCTAGCATAACCCCCGTTTCTGACTGTTATTAGCTGTAAATTTTAATTAGGGGGATTTTAAATTGTTTTAGCACAGGGTATGGATTTAATAGGTTTTTAATAATCGTATTTTGTATACTTGTATTGTTTTTTAAATTTTCCTGTGCGCCGCCCTGGGTCCTTTTTTACGAGAAGGTGCGGGTTATAAATTCGATAAAATAAATAAATAAATAAAATATTATTATATAATAATAATATATTATTATTTTATCTTCAAAAAGAGAAACCTGCAAAAAAAAAATTCTAATTATAAATGTAGGCATGTTATCTTTCCCTGTTGCAGACATATTTTGTTGAAACTAGAACTGACTTTTGCTGAGGATCAGAATTTATATGCTCGTGTTACCATTCCCCGCCTTTCTTAACACGTATCAATAATACTCACTTGGAATAAGCTCCATTTTGTGGTTCAATGCTAGACTGTGGCGTTCCCAACCTGGCGCCCTTTCGCCAGGGTGAAATTAGCGAAACATGTCTAGAGAGCACCAGTTTGGGGAAGAAGATTGTATTAATGGGTTGTTTTACTGGATTCTATCCATTTATCTTGCAGTGAAGCAGCACAGTTAATTAAATATTTAGCCAAGAGCAGATGAGCTTTGCATAGTAATCGGAAAAAGAAATTCAAATTCCTCTACTTTGCAAGCAGTGCAGAGAACATGGTCTTAAGAATTTTGTAATGCCCCTAATAAAGAAAGGGAGCAATCACAAAATCCATAATCCATCACCAAATGCCAAGGAATGTATAATGTGTATTATCCATGAATTTTGCAGACACAAATGTTTGAGAGTTGTTCAATATTTTGGCTTTTTTTAAAAAATGCCCCCATCTAAGCATATGATGTGGGACACAATGGCTCAATGGCTAAGACACTGAGCTTGTCGATCAGAAAGATCAGCAGTTCAGCGGTTTGAATCCCTAGTGCTACGAAATGGAGCGAGCTCCCGTTACTTGTCCCAGCTTCTGCCAACCTAACAGTTCGAAAGCATGTAAAAATGCAAGTAGAAAAATAGGAACCACCTTTGGTGGGAAGGTAGCAGCGTTCAATGCGCCTTCGGCATTTAGTCATGCCGGCCACATGACCACGGAGATGTCTTCGGACAGTGCTTCGGCTCTTAGGCTTAGAAACGGAGATGAGCACCGCCGGAAACGACTAGCATGCATATGCGGGGGAACCGTTACCTTAAAATAGTGGTAGCTTTGAGGAAGGTGACTGCCCAGTGAAAAGTAGAAAGAAACTAGCAACAAGCAAGCTGGCATTTATTCTTTATGTAGCTATATTTGTTCCTCAAAGTCAGCCTATAAGACTATTGGCATTTAAATAAATGATTCAAGGCTTTCTAGAGAACACAAGGGTGGGTGGGTGGGAAATCTTTCCAGCATTATAACATGACAGTCTACGATGGAGTACAAAAGAAGGCTGTCATTTTTCCTTCAATTACAAAAGGCAAATATTTATTATTTATAAGTATTCACCTTGTGTAGGCTTAAATGTTATTTATGAACCTGTTGCATAGTGATTTTCAATGTAACTCATTATTTTTAGCCTTAGGGTGTTGTAAAGGAGCATGAATATATTTAATGACACTCTGCTAGTCAGCGCAATTACACTGTAATCATTATGTAAAATGTGCTATTAATTAAACCAATTTCTACTTAGAACATTCTCCTCTGCAGGCTTAATCTTAATCTCCTGCAATCTTTTTCTCTGTTTTTCACCTATTAATTATACAATCACTTTTTAAACTTAATACATATATTTTGGGTTTTTTCCCCCTTCTTCCACAGCCAGCTGCTTCTTTTTTTTTTAAGCACAAGGATCAATTAATCTTGTGAATGTCTGTCTATAGCTAGACATAGATATAATTTTAGACAGATACAAATATAGATCTTGGTGGCAGTTGTGTTAGCTGTGGATAACTCTATGACAGCTCTAATAGTATCTCTAATAACACAGGTATCATCTACTATGATATTTTTGTGAACCTAACTAAGCTGGGGTAATTTTAAAAAGAAAAATATACATTCATTCTGCAAGATGGAAAAAAATGTAGAATTTTTCTCCCAAGTGACACCACAAAACAATTTGCACAAGCTCTGAAATGACATCAGAAACCATGTCTTTTCCTATGAGGAAGTTGCAGATATAATACTCGGAATTTGTTCTATGCAGGCAGAAGAAGAGCAGTAGGGTCAGAGACCCATCATGATATAACAAAGGGAAATAATTCTTTACACATTCATTTTCATATTCATTTTGCAAGACCCTTTTTTTAACTCTGTCTCTCCAGAAAAGTTTGATGCAATGTCATTGTGTGAAAGACCTGTGTAAAGACTTCAAGTAGCATCCTGCAATTAGTTGTTTTCTGCTACTGTATTGTCAGTTTAGGTCAGTGCTGTTTTTTCTAACTGCTCCAGAATCACAAGCAAGAGTCTTACTCAATTAATAACCAAAGAATTGAATTGAATTTGAATTGAATTGAATTGAATTTATTAAATTTGTATACCGCCCTTCTCCCTTACGGGACTCAGGGCGATGAACAGGCATAGTAAAACCACAAGACATCATATACAAATACTTAAAAAATCAATTAAATTTGGGGCCTGTTCTAAAACCAGGTAAAATTAATTGCTAAAATTACTTAAAATTACCTAAAATCAATTAAAACTACAATTAAAATTACAATTAAAACTACACCAGGCCGGCCGCACGGAATAAGTGCTTTTTCAGGGCCCGACGGAAGAGGCGCAGGTCAGTAATAGTGCGAAGGTCGGGGGGCAGGTCATTCCAGAGGGCCGGAAAAAACTGGATGTACCAATCATAGGTAGTTCTTTACTTATAACCATAATTGGAACCAAAATTTCTTTTGTTAGGTGAAAAATTTGTTAAGTGAGTTTTACTTACTTACTTTATTTTATTGTCATTGTACGTATATACACAGTTTACACATACAATGAAATTCACATAACACCCAGAGTCCAGGCCCAACACCCATAACAATCCCCAAAACACACCCCACCCACCAAAATATCCCTGTCCCTAAACCATCCAAACATCTACACAACAGACCAAGTAGTGCTGTCCAATAGCTCAGTGATGGCGACCCTTTAGTTCATTGTTGAGTGCAATTATAGTTCTGGGATAAAAGCTATTCAGAAGACGTGTGGTCCTAGTTTTAATTGTTCTGTATCTTTGCCAGAAGGCAACAGTCTAAAAAGATTGTAAGCAGGATGGGAAGAGCCTCTGAGAATGTTATGCAACTTCCTCAAACAGTGAGATGCGAAGATGTCATCCAGGACTGGTAGCCGGAGCCTGGTGTGATTCTGGGCAGTTTTAATGATTCTCTGTAGGGCTTTTATGCCACAGTTGTTAAGTAAATCACTGCAGTTGATAAGTAACTAACCAGATTGTTGTGAATCTGGCCTTCCCATTACCATTGCTTGTGAGAAGGTTGCGAAAGGTGATCACATGACCTTGGGACACAGCAACGGTCATAAATATGAATGAGTTGCCAAGCATCTGAATTTTGAACACATGATCATGAGGAAGCTGCAAAAGTCAGAAGTGTGAAAATTTTGTTGTTTTTCAGTGTCGTCGTAACTGAACGGTCACTAAACTAACTGCTGTAAGTCGAGGATTATCTGCAATGCATCATGATCCGCATGACCCCAAAATACAGTGTGGGTTCCGTTAACTGAAAATTAATTCAGTTTATGATTGTGCTTATATGTTTATCCCGGGCCTGTGCTGGGGATGCTTAAATCTGCCTAAGTGAGGCACTTTGTACCACGAAGTAGATCTTATTCATCTCCTTAATGAAGCTCTGTCTCAGCCTGAGATCATTCTCTAAAATCACCAATAATTTGAAGAGCTTTTCTCATGTAACTAAGGGGTGTCTTCATTTTTGCTCGTTTGAAGGAAGAGGTGGGCTTATATTTGTGAGACAGCATTGAAGATATGCTTCATTTGAAATAAAACACCTGCTCAAAGCTTCACAAAGTCCTAATGTATAATGTCTGAAGACATTTGGACACATTTAAGCTGGGCATCCTAAATTCAGTTCTACATTACTCCTTTGAGGAAAATAACTAGCAAATAGCAAACAGCTCTGCTTGGATGAGAATTGTGTAAAATGCTACGTCAGTCTTTTGTGGTGTTTGCTTGAAATCTCCATTATCAATTAATGTTTTCAATGAATGTATTTCATGATGATGAATTTCAATGAATGAATGTTTTGCTGTTACAGCTTCCTGTTAGGCCTATTCAAGGGAGGAGACAAACTTGTCATCCTTCTCTGTCCTTCGACTCAACCTAGAGACCATCCAGACCATCGAAGGACAGAGAAGGATGACAAGTTTGTCTCCTCCCTTGAATAGGCCTAACAGGAAGCTGTAACAATATATCCACTTCATCAATAAAGTCCTGTAGAAAGGATGATGTAATCAGGGAAACTGGTTAGCTCAAGGCATAGAGAAGCCTGCTTCGAATAGAGAAAGAAAACTTGTAACCTTAAATTAACACTAGAAATATGACTAAATAGCCTGTTATTCAAACCAAGCCTTTTAGGACAGTACTCTACCTATTCTGTCTAGACAAATCTGACAATTCTGCTTTTTGTCTCAGCTGGATTTTTGGCATCTTATGGTCTTTCAGCCCCCTTTTAAAAATTTCAGCTATGCCAGACAGCAAGCCTTCGGCACTTCCCAAATTATGAAAGTGAATGTACATTTCTAGTACTGTGTTCTGCAATGGCTTTCATTCTAAACTTGGTCTGGTTCCCTCAGATCTATAGGAACTACAAGTGACTTGCAAATTCAAAGCCATGTTTCTTTTCCCCAGATAGTAAAGGAAAAATTCAGTAATTTTCTAAGTGAAATTTAAGCCTTGAGTGTTTAGATTTTTAAAAAAATATGTCCTGTTTTGTAAACTCAAGGCTGACTAGAACATTGTCTTGTCTGAGGTAAAGGACAAATAGTACTCTACACATATCTTTATATAGAAACTTTGAATACTTTTGACCATTTAAACACTGAAATAGAGAGCAACATAATGTAAGGCTTATAAAAAAGAAAGTTAATATACAGTAGAACAAAAGAAAAAGTTTAGAAGTTTCAGGTAAAAGAATTTTTATTTTTTTTATTTATTTTATTGAATTTATACCCCGCCCTTCTCCAAACGGACCCAGAATTGTTCTCGGAGGAGAATTGTTCTCGGAGGTGGCAATCTCAGCTTATCTAACTGCAGAGTTTCATTACTGGTTTGCAAAACCCAGAGTTAGTGGCAAAAACCATAGCTACATACTGGTTTGCAAAAATAGGAGCTGGTGGCAAGACGGGGCGGGGGGGGGAGTCATTTATTGTCAACAAAAATCCTAAATTTGCCCTCTCATCTCAATTCATCCCTTCATTCAGAGACAGAGGAATAGAAAGAAGACGCAGATACAACAGAAAACCACTTTTCTTTTCTTTTTCTTCTTTTCTTCTCCCTCAATCATTTCCCCTCCCCCCCAGTCATTCTTTACACCATGCTTTGAACAATACAAAAGAATGGAAACAACACTGAAACTTCAGATTGCATTAAAATGGGTTCTGCAAATTGCACAATGCTCAAGAGAAGTGTGATAGACATGCAATTCAAGGCACCTTAATTCTGTTTTTAAAAAAGGCCAAAAGGGGAAATTGTGTATCTTCTTTCTTCTAGAATAGAAGGGTCTTTTACCTAGGACTAGGATAACCCTGCCGTGTAAAGAAAATAAAACCATTCATTTTGAATAGAATTTGGGGCTGCCACTTGACATTGCAAGTACATGTTAATAAGGGATACAACATTTGCAAAATAAGATTTGATGACATTGAATATATTTCCTGATCATCAGCTATATCCCTGAAGAATACAATACAATACAATAGCAGAGTTGGAAGGGACCTTGTAGGTCTTCTAGTCCAACCCCCTGCATGGGCAGGAATCTTATACCATTTCAGACAAATGGCTGTCTAACATCTTTTTAAAGACTTCCAGGGTTGGGGCATTCACAACTGCTGGAGGCAAGCTGTTCCAGAGGTTAATTGTTCTTACTGTTAGGAAATTTCTCCTTAGTTCTAAGTTGCTTCTCTCCTTGGTTAGTTTCCACCCATTGCTCCTTGTCCTGCCCCCAGGTGTCTTGGAGAAAAGTTTGACTCCCTCTTCTTTGTGGCACCCTCTGAGATATCGGAACACTGCTATCATGTCTCCCCTGGTCCTTCTCTTCAAGAAGAAGAAGAAAAAACCCTGGACCTGTCCCTTTACTCATTTCTCATAAGTACATGAATTTATTTGGTTAGAAAGTTAGCGTAGTAGACCATCAAACAGAAATCTAACACTCTAAGCAAAAATAATAGAAAGCAAATACAGTATATAGGGCTTATCTATATTAAGTGCAAAAATCTGACACCACTAGTTGGTAGCAAAAGACATTTTCTTTCTTTGCTGCCATCTAGTGAGCATCTCATTTCTTGCAGACTAGATCTCATAGCCTTAAATCAGGGGTGTCCAAACTTGGGAACTTTAAGACTTGTGGACTTCAACTCCCAGAATTCCCCAGCGAGCATAGCTGGCTGGGGAATTCTGGGAGTTGAAGTCCACAAGTCTTAAAGTTCCCAAGTTTGGACATCCCTGCTTTAGGATAATTCATCTTAGTTTGAGAAAACAATTCCACCCCCACCTCTGGGAAGTTGGTAGATTGGTGGTAAAAGGAACAAATTTCAACCCAAGGGATTACATTTCCCAAATCTTCAGTGGAAAAATGTAGCCCTCAAGAGTCACTCTAGATTCTGGGAGTTGAAGTCCACAAGTCTTAAAGTTCCCAAGTTTGGACACCCCTGCCTTAAATGTATGCCGTTTGAGTCTACCTATTGCTACCCAGAGAATTTAAACACACCAAAAAGATGGATGGAATAATGCTTCAACCCTACAACAATGGATCTGACCTCTACAATAGAGGGGTGTAACAATATCCTGTTGTCTCTGTGTCCAGGTATTGGTAGCGTAGCATCAAGTTCTGAGGTTAAAACAACAGATCTGGGATATGTCCAACATCCAACATTAGCTCACCTCCATGCAATTTTGTATTGAGGAAAATAGCCAAGTGATATTTGCCCATCACCAATTGAATATATGCTGTGTACAGATAGCTGAAAGCAGGACCACGTGGGTGGAGGGAACAGGAGTGTTTGTACTGCCTGCCACACTTGCAACTAGAATTAGGGTAGGTATTTTCTGAGGAGGCTGTGGCAATTACAATTTTTATATGTCAATTGCCAAAATATGTATTTCAGTTCCTCCATGTTCTGAGTTTGCATTTATTTAGAGGCTTGCTCTTTTCCTGCAACTATATACAGTGGAGGAATGAGCTCGGCAAAGCAGGCTGTGAGTAGCTTGCAAAACACACGTTTGGCAAGCTCTTTGGCACTCCTCTGTTTTTAATATACATAGCTGACCCTAATGACAGTCTATGGAGATGAGGGCAAGGAATGTCTGATCAAGTGGAGATTAATTTTTGACTGGGCTGTCTGGAAATGCATGAAAATGCACTCCCCACCCACCCCTCACATAGACACGCTGGATGTTTTGATTGATTGACTAGTTTACAAATGAAGGTGATAAAATTAGGTGGAAGACCACATACATTTCTTAAAATGAGACTGGCTGGTCATGGAGACAATGAGGTTTCGACAGATTGTATTGCTGGTTTAGGCAATCTTGGGAACATGTCAAGATTTATAGACCTGCACTGTAATGTTACAATTGCACTCACTGATACAGGTTTCTTTTCAAATTCTTTGCCATTTTATTTGAAAAAGGCTATTTAAGAGTTAGAGACTATTTGAAAAAGCTTTTTATTTGCTAACCCTTAACAAACTCTTCCAAGCCAGAACTGCCGGGTTTTTGAATTATATTTAGCCAGAAATCTATAACATTTTCCACCTGGTTTGGATAATTTTATTGTAGTATCAATAGGGAATTATGGCACATATGGCTTTGAACTACAGTATGTCACAGACAGATGAAGATTAACGTTTATTCAATAACTTTAGATAGAGGATTTATCTTTCCTCATAGATATATAGAGAATCTCCTTCCCCACACATTATCTTTCTAGCTAAGCTCTCAAATATGAGTTTGTATTGGGTTCATATTTTTAACAAATATATAGGGATATTTAAAAAAAAAAAGAACAGTTACAGAACTCTCTAAATAGCTGGGGTTTACACTAGGAAGTCTGACCTAAACATACGTGGATATTATTGGCAATAATCTCTAATTACTGTCATTTGAACCATAATTAAATCAATTTAAAAAATGTAAAGCTATCTAGGCAGTCGCCCCTACTTCTAAATAGTAATTTGTTAAAAGTCTTTGATCTTTGTAACTAAAAAAAAAGAACAGCTATATGCTGGCCACATGACCACAGAAACATCTTCGGATAGAGTATTTAGGCATGTTCTTGAGTCCGGGTGCATGCGCTGAAGGCGCGTATGTGAGCAAAGCGCATGCGTGAAAGGCTGGACGCGCGGAAGATGAACTGGTGGTGAACCAGTTTACTAGCGGAGTAAACTCTGCAAGGACTCCTTTCTGTACTCTTCCCCAGGGGAAGGGCCTTCTCTGTGGCGGGCCCAGCCTTCTGGAATGACCTTCCCCCCGACATTAGAACAACTACGGACCTCCGCTCCTTCCGTCAGAAATTAAAAACTCACTTCTTCTGCTTGGCCGGCCTAGGTTAGTCTCTACCTCAGGGCTTAGGGAATGTTAATTTTAAAAATGGGGATTTTAGTGCAGGGACAGTTGATTTAATCTGTTTTATTGTATTTATTTATGTATATATTTTATGTTGTTTTAATTTTCCCTGTGCACCGCTCCGAGTCCCCCTGGGGAGAGGACGCGGTATAGAAAAAAATAAAATCTATTCTATTCTATTCTATTTTAACTAAGCATTGCTAAGCCACAGGGAATAGCCAAAGCTCTAGAAGACAGGCTTATGAAACACAAGGATCTCAACAGACTTGAACATGGGGTATCTAACAAAATGAAATTCAATGGGGCGAAAAGTAAGCTTTTACAGTTGGGGAAGAAAAAACCCAAATGCATAGATATAGAATAAGTGGTACCTAGTTCAATGTCAAAGAAATTATAAGGTAAAGGTAAATTAATCCATATAGAAAAACAGGAAAAGATAAGGTGAAAGAAAATTAAAAGCAAAATAGGAAATTAATGACGAATTAGTCTTATCCATGGCAAGAAAGCAAGTTTCTAGGAAGTTTGTAAAAATAGTAATTTTATAATAAATAAGTCAATGAGGCCATTAATTCCTAAATAGCAACAGTAATTGCCCAAAATACAACTACTTTCACGGTTTGGTCTAGTGGTTAAGGCACCAGGCTAGAAACCAGGAGGCTCAGAGTTCAAGGCCTGCCTTAGCCATGAAAACCAGATGGGTAACTGTTGACTAGTCACTGTCTGTCACCAGACCCACCTCACAGGGCTGTTGTTGTGAGGAAAATAGGAGGAGGAAAGGGTGTGCCTGATATGTCTGCTGCCTATTTCTGAAAATAATAAAAGGTGGGGTAGAAGCAAACTAATAAATGAATATGTTTCAGGAACAAAATAGGCAGAAGTTGGTTGATTTTCTACTCATAGGTCCAGCCAATATAATTTGACAACAGTGCAGTTATTAAATCTATGCACTGAGTTTTAAGAAAAGAAAACATGCGTGTCTCCCCATTTAGTAAGTGTTGGATTGGTGTGTTTTTTTTAATTTATGTATGTTTGTGTTGAGTCCTCGACTTGCGATCGATCTCGACATACGACCGGCCGCAGTCTTCCACTCTTCCCCGAAGGACCATAGCAACAGACAGTATCAAGTCTGTAACTGCCAGTCGCGTCTGATTGGCTCAGATGTGGCTGGCGGGAAACTAGGTCCTGGAGCGTCCTGATTGGCTCCCCGTTTGACAGCTCGCGTATAAGTAGCTGTCAAACGGGGGAGCCCCTGTCTACCGCAGTTCTTTTACTTGTAAATAGTTCGCGTCTTTTTCTATTGCCAATAAACGGCTTTGCTTTTTCTAACTAGCCTGTGTCTGAACTCCCTCTGTTCCCGAAATCTAACAGTTTGTGTGCATGCCTGCCTACTCCCCTTCACAGTCCTTTCGGTTCAGTTCTCCACAACAGTGCCAGTCTCTTATATAGTCCCTTAGAGAACTTATGATAAGTCCCTCCACTCCACAATACAAAGGCAGAGCTGGGAGACTCCAAATTAGGCCCAGTTGAGAAATAATTGCATGGTTTCTATTAATTAGAACAAAGATTTATTTTTGTTTGGTTGGTTGACTTGCGTGCTGCCCATCTAGTCTAGTGGCAATTCTTGGCTGTTTAAATATATTTAATGTTTATCAACCAATCTGAATTAAATTCAGTATTTTCTAAGCTTACATTATATAGTTTATACATAAATTTAAAATAAGGGCAAATAGACAACTAAAGAAGTTAGACAGACCAACTCAGGGGACCATCCCTAATGATTTGTCTTTAAATAATTCAAAGTGCCCTTAAATCTTAGCCCTTTTGTGCTGAAAAATAATATACAGATGGACCATATTTTCACGTACAGGTTAATCCTTGACTTACAACAGTTCATTCAATGATCATTTGAAGCTTCAATGGCACTGAAAAAAGGACTTATGCCCATTTTTCACACTTACAACTACTTCAGAATCCCCGTGGTCACATGATCAAAATTAGGCACTTGACAACTGATTTATATTTATGACCATTGCAGTGTCCTGGGGTCACATGATTCCTTTTTACAACCTTCTAACAAGCAAAGTCAATGGGGAAGCCAGACTCATTTAACATCCCGGTTACTAATTTAATGACTGGAGTGATTTACTTAACAACTGTGGTAAGAAAGGTCGTAAAATGGGGCAAAACTCACTTAACAAATGTCTCAGTTAGTAACAGGAATTTTGGTTTCAATTGTTGTCATAAGTCGAGGACTACCTGTATTTCAAGCACAAGGTTTTTCCCTTTGGTAGCTTTCCCTACTCATCTGTTGGCAATCAAATTTGGACTCAAAGAAGTCCAAAAAAGAAAACGTTCATTTCTCTTTTTGATGTTTCCTTGCAGAATCAACATGTAGTATTGAATCCTGACATTCAGAAGAATATGGCTATTGTACCATCACTGTATTTGTTATGAATTATTGAACATCATATACTAATTAAAAGCTTGATTTTCAGTTTCAGAAGCCTTAAATTTTTCCTGCCCAGAACAACAGAGCATGGAAATCCATAAATAAAATCAAAATAAGACTATTAAAATGCAATTGTGTGTTAATCTAAGGTTTTCTTTAATCATTAATAAGAAAAGTTTCTCTTCATTGCGTTACACATCAGAAAAATACACAGCTCATAATTAAAAGGTAATAATTAAGGCATAGGGAAATGGGCTTGCTTATCGGTTAAGAGTCTGCAACTATTTCAACGGAGCTGTTCTAACATGCTGGAAACCCAGCATTCTCTCTCCTCCATCCCCAGAAATATTGGTGACTTCTGATAATAGGTGTAAAAAAATTCCTCTAAAAATCCATGAATTCTCAGTGTACAGGTTTAGATATGTTTGAAACACAGCTATTTTTCAGTCTTCAAAGATGGCCAATCAAAGTGCCTGTTAGTTTACAAGTGTATGCCATCTTTCTCGGTGGCTGTCAGCGAAAATCGACTGATGGATCACTTCTTTGTTTCACTGCTCTAGACTGGTGACAATCAGTGAAATGATCGTGTCTGCCTCTACACATATCTGTAATTGATTGCCTAAACCCTAAGACTCTCTTTCCTAGTTGATATGATGGAACATTGGACTGAAATCAGTCTCGATGAGGAGGAGTCGGGCCCATTTGTTATTTACTTCTCTGCCTGTTTCTCTCTTCTCCTCTGCTTGAATTGTCCCACAAGAACGCATTATGGTAATCAGACAGAATGTATGTATAGGAATCAATCAAAGAGAAAGCCGTCACAAGAGTTATGACATTACAAAGTCTGTTTGTAACTTTTGATTTATGGAAGATTTTCTCTTTTACAAATTGTGAGTGAGGCATGGTGGGATGGCTTAACCCTTGAACACCTCTCTGATAGTAAAACACACACAGGCACACGTATTAGGAAAATTAACACAGCTGAATCCTCATTTATCAATTGCTATTTTATTGGGGGGGGGAGGGGTAGTTAGACTTTATAATAGTAAACACTATGGTATTATAAACACTTTGGTTATGTATATATATGAACGTGAGCATCTTCTGTCTAATGTGATCAAAATGCCAAATTAGCACAAAAGGGATATTTGATTTTGCTTCCCACATTAATAATGATTTCTCTGGTATATGCACTTATTCTATGTGAAATATATATATAGTCAAGTAAGTATATCTCATTTTTCTGGGATTTTTCAGTTATATTGTATACATTTATCTGTGCATGCAGTTATATGCCTGACGGTGTGTATAAACACTTATTTGTGGTCTCTTTGAACTATAGTGCCAGCTTTTTCTTTGTTCAAAATCCTGTCTTTTATTAAGTGCTTGCTGGCTGTAAATTTTCTTGAAAGACATTTTGAACTTTATTGTATTACATTTCACATACATTTTCACAACAAATATATATTTTTTAATTTACAAAGCAAGTCTCCAAACACAGGAGCACTACCTGATGAGATGGTGGCAACATGCTTCCATCTTATATTATCTTTCATCTTCATTCCCTTTAGGACAGGGATGTCCAAACTTGGGAACTTTAAGACTTGTGGACTTCAACTCCCAGAATTCCCCAACCAGCTATGCTGGCTGGGGAATTCTGGGAGTTGAAGTCCACAAGTCTTAAAGTTCCCAAGTTTGGACATCCCTGCTTTAGGATAATTCATCTTAGTTTGAGAAAACAATTCCACCCCCACCTCTGGGAAGTTGGTAGATTGGTGGTAAAAGGAACAAATTTCAACCCAAGGGATTACATTTCCCAAATCTTCAGTGGAAAAATGTAGCACTCGAGAGTCACTCTAGATTTTTTAGTGCATAAGATTTTAAACAGGGACAAATTACTGTACTGTAAATGCCTGCTTCACAATTACAACTCTTTTAAAAAGAAGGAGTTTCTTACTGTAAAAAACAATATGGTGCTTCTTGCAGTAACAAAAATGGAAAATGTCCAAACTGGCATATATATTTTTTGTAACAGTCAAGAATTATTTTTCTTTAGATGATCCGTGATCCTGAAAGAATCATCCTTTCAAAGGTATTTCTTTATCTAAGTCAGGGATGTCCAAACTTGGGAACTTTAAGGCTTGTGGACTTCAACTCCCAGAATTCATAGCATAGCTGGCTGGGGAATTCTGGGAGTTGAAGTCCACAAGTCTTAAAGTTCCCAAGTTTGGACATCCCTGATCTAAGTAGAGAAATAGAATAACCAAGGGTTGGCAAAAAAAAACAACAACAACAGTGGGAACAAGAGTTCTGACTTCCTGCCAGCTTCCCCAATGACTTTGCTTGTAGGAAGCTGGCAGGGAGTGTTGGAAATCACAATCACATGACTGCAGCTGTGCTCAATCAGTGCTGCAGTGGCCACAAGTTTGCAACTACACCTGGTCTGAAGATCCTTCAAATTTCAATCCTATATGACTAAGGGGTGCCGATACCCATTTGAGGTGTCTTGCTTCAAAAACTGTTGCTCTGTAATCCAGATCTGACATAGCTTCCATATCTGGGGATAGGTGCCATCTTTGGGGATTGAGAGGATTTTTTAATACTGTTGATCCAAAGCTGTTTCTAATTAATCTGTTGTATTCTTGTTGGTCCAAATTTTGAGTTTCCACTAATGTAGCTCCAAAAAACAAAGACGAATGGACTTGAAGAAACCCAAGTTTCATCAAGATAGACCTTCTTTCTCTGTCCTCAAAGCTTATAAAATTTCTAGAATCTGATTTGTAAAATGGTGGTCTTGCTATTTTTTCATAGGAGAATGAAGCTTGCCCTCTGTACTTTCAAAAACTGTATGGTTGCTCCACGGTGTGTGTATGCTTATACATGTGTGTGTGAGAGAGTGGGGAGGGAGGAGGTAGATGAAAATAGATAGAGAGATAGATGAAGCTGCTGTGGCCTAGGGGTAGAGCTCTTGCCTCACAAGCAGGAGGTTGTGAGTTCGATCCTAGGTAGAGGTCTCCTGCTTGGGAAGGGGGTTGGACTAGATGACCTGGAAAGTCCCTTCCAACTCTGTTAATCTGTTAAAGATAGATAGATAGATAGATAGATAGATAGATGCCTTGAATAAATAATAGAAACTGACAGGTCTAGGACAGGGAAACAGCCAGGAAAACCATCAATGACCCATCTAAGATGGGATTAACCTCTTCCCTTCAGGAAGAAGGACAAGTTAACAAACATTTTCATTATAAAGGCATGTGACAAGGCAGTCAGCACCCCTACTCCTTTAGAAGGACATCATTCTCAGAAATGATTTATTTATTTTGTTAGGTGTTTATCCTGTCTTTATTACTTTATAAAGAAGGCAAGGTGAAGAACTTATCTAATATTTCTTCCTCCTCTTAGTTTTCCTGCACAACCACAATCTAAGAAGTGGTTTGCGTTGGTAGAGACTAGCTGGTCATTCAGCCATTTTTGCAAGCCTAAAAAGGGATTAGGAGTCAGAGTCTCTTAGCTTCTAGGCCAGCATCTTAGCTACTAGTTTGATTTAAAAGGAGGAAGGAATGTCAAAATAACTTGTAAGAATTGCACGCGTTGGAGGAAATAAATTTGTAAAGCTGCAAATATCACAGATAACACTTCAGAACAATCTCACATAGAATGATGCAAAAGACAAGAGAGGTTGTAGCAAATTACAATCTGAGATGGACCTATTAATAGCAAAGGAGACTAGAATGAGCAGTAATACTTTGCAAGATGCATCAAACCTGAAGTCAATACGTTTGTTATTTATTTGTGCAAGGCAAGCATTCTTTTTATTTGAAAACTACTTGATCTGGTGAAGTAAGTGACCAGGCATGACAAGGAGTGGCTGGGAGGGGACAGGTGAAGCATGGCCGGACGTGACGAGAAGAGGCTGAGTGAAGTGAATCACCCCTGGATGTGAGTGATGCCGAGTTGGCCACATCTACCCAGTCACATGACCACACAGTCACACCTATCCAGTCAGTCATTAGGACAGAGAACTGATTGTTAAATTATTTGAATCCCACTAGTGGATGGATGGATGATGAATGCTGTTAGTCTCTTAGGGAACCTCATCAAATTCTCTTGGACTTATAGTATTCTGCAGAATACAATTTGAAAAACCTGGCCTGAATAATGGATCTAGGCAAAGAAATTAATTAAGCCATCAAATGGACACCAAAGTCAAATGTGATCTGTTTTAATTACTGATCAAAACTTAGGACACCGATAAGATTTAATGTTAATTTATAATCTAAGTCAAAGTCTATGTCACAAATATCACATTTATAAATGCTGTATGCAGGCAATTTTCTATAAATATCTTTTGAGTAATTTTGTGACATTTTACCGACATGCAACAACAATTTCATTATGGCTGTATTTACAGCATTCTGGATTGTCTGATACTTTCAAAATCTGCAATGACTAAGCCTCATTATTTGAATTGTTTTTCTCAGTAAGACATGAATTATACAATAGTTCTTTAACTGAAATAATATATTCATAAAGAAAAATGCAGCTATCCCAATAGAAACATGATTTTTATCAGAAAAAAATATATGTCTATTTGCGTGTATGTTTTAAGAAATAACCAAGAAAAAAATAATAACAGAAAAGGGAGGAAAAGAATGTGTTAAAATAACAGCACAGAGAATGTTTCTCTACACAATTTTTCATTTATAGATAGCTAGCATTAATATACTTGCCCATGGCATGTGTATTACCATTCCCACCTATACCGAAATGAAACTTGATTTATAGCACAACATTCTTTATTGCTATTCAGCACACCTAGTGTATTTTTTTAACCTCCTATTGGCTAGTTGCTAGTTAGAACTGGATGTTGTTAGACTGTACTACAGTCTAATGGGTAATAATAAATACATCAGGTGTGTGTCACCTGGGATTTTGAAATGTTGGAAGGGGGGAAATGTATATTCAGAAAACCAATCACAAAGTAGGAAGAACAATGGTTAAAGCTTTTAGTGCTCTTTAAGTTTCCTCATCCATCCCCATGGCATCTGATTATATTACAAAAGTTACATTAAAAAAAACTATATTCAGTGTCAACTAAATCAAAACTTTTCATTTGAGGACAAATACTTCACTATGCATGGCAATCACCACCTTGAGAACAAAACACTACATTTCGTGCACCGTATTTTCAAATGAACTATCATGAAGTTGTGTGTTTTATTCATTTTATTATTTCCCTCTTTATTTATGTTGGCATTCAGAAAGCATACAGCAGAAATCACAATTGGCAATTGTTTTTTACACTTCTAATCTAGAATGCTCCCCTATCCCTTGCCAAAAGCTGAGCAAGGATTTGACAAGTATTAATGTCTACAACTAGCTAAAAACCATTTGGAGATGATTGGTGATGAAAAGGAAAGATTTAACTCTTTTTTCCTAGTAAGGTTAAGACACAAAAATTGACAGTCTGGGTTTCATGCTAGGATTTCCTCAACAAGAAGTACATCAGCCTTTTATCGTTATTTTAACTCCTTTTGATGGCATCACACATCATTCTCTATTCTCCGGGAATACTTAGATGCTTAGTCTAGTTGTTCATAGAACTGTTCTTCTTGCACTTTGGGGGTGCATTAAGGACTCCAAAGTATATTCCTTTCACATCCCTCAGAACTTGTTTTAGAAAAAGTCTACTCTACAAGTGCTGGATGCACGGTCCAATACCATTACACAGAGATGCTGCTGCTAAGTTCGTGGAGTCCTTTCAAAGACCTACCTTGTAGCCAGTGGTGGGATTCACATTTTTTTTACTACCGGTTCTGTGGGTGTGGCTTGGTGGGCATGGCATGGGAAGGATACTGTAAAATTTCCATTCCCACCGCGCTCCAGGGGAAGGTTACTGCAAAATCCCCATTCCCTCCTGATCAGCTGGGACTCAGGAGGCAGAAAATAGATGAGGGTGGGGGGCAGTCAGAGGTGGTATTTACCGGTTCTATGAACTACTCAAAATTTCCGCTACCAGTTCTCCAGAACTGGTCAGAACCGGCTGAATACCACCTCTGCTTGTGCTGTTCCCAAAGCCCACATCATTTCTCAAGAACGACAGCCTTTTGAAAGCTACAATGAGCTGTTACTTTTAATCATTGTATTTAAAAAACAATAACATGGAAGTGAATTTGTGGTATCCCCACCTTGCAATTGTTGCTGAAAAGAAAACTGAATTGCATACAGAAATCAATTAAGAAATTGAAGTAATTTATTTCAAAATGTCAAAGATTTGGTTACATTATTTGGATACAGTAGAAGCTTTTGCCCCAGTTCTTCTGATCCAAGGAAGAATCAAGCTCCAAAGCTGAAAGCATTGAATTTTGTCAAGAAGCTATCAGGGAAATAAATTATTAATTCCATATTGTCCCACAACCCATTTCATTTGAGAAATAAATAAACGTATCAAAAACTGGCGCAAACTGACAGGAAGTAAAGAGGTTGTCCTAGGTGAAAGAGATCTGCATGCACAGATCTCGGTTAGTCTTTGGTTAGAAGAAAACAAAAATTGAAGAAACATAATTCTAATAGAAGCTAAGACAAATAGAAATAGAGGTTAGGGAGCTGATTAGAAGGTTCTATATTAGACTAGCTGTACCCAGCCATGTGTTGCTGTGGCCCAGTCTAGTTAAATGGCCAACCAATCTGTGTGTAGATCTACACCTGCACACACAAACACGTACACACAACCACCGTATAACCCCCAACCTACCTACCTACTGTATTTTTCCCTATCTCTATATATCCCTCTACCTCCCTACCTACTGTATTTCTCCCTCTCACTCTCTATCCCTCTACCTACCTACCTACTGTATTTCTCCCTCCCTATCTATCCCTCTACCTACCTACTACCTACTGTATTTCTCCCTCCCTCTCTCTGTCCTTCTACCTACCTACCTACCTACCTACCTACCTACCTACCTACCTACTGTAATTTCTCCCTCCCTCCCTCTCTATCCTTCTACCTATCTACCTACTGTATTTTTCCCTATCTCTCTCTATCCCTCTACCTACCTACGTACTTACCTACCTACCTACTGTATTTTTCCCTCGCTCTCTCTTTATCCCTCTACCTACCTCCTGGGACCAAATAGGGCCACATGGGAGTGTGCCACCCTGCGCCTTGTTTTGGGCCTAGTAGGCATCTATGCAGCCTCCTGGGACCAAAAATGGGCCACATGGGAGTGTGCCATGTGTGAGGGAACGTTGGATGCTTATTCAGTTGCTGATGAAACTACCGTTGGAAATGTGATGTTGAAAGTGCGGGGGAGGGGCGTGTGCATGACACAGCATAAGAAGCAGCCGGGTGGGAGGACCTTAAGGGAGGTGAAAACCTCAGAATGTGTACCTTTTATATTTGTGCTGCTTGCACCTGGCACATGTGCGCCAGCCACATAAACTATACGTATGATTGCTTTGGAAGTTCTTGGGAACATTGTGTGAAAATTTGGTGCCGATCAGTGCAGTACTTTCTGAGATTAGAGGTTTTGCACAAACTATTTTAAATTTTTATTTGTATAGATAACTTGAAGTAAGGCATCAGAATCCGGGTCCTCTGCCAGATGAGAAGATCTATGCCAAGTAGAGTGGCAAGAAATGAAACGCAGGAGAGTTAAGAAAAAAATATACAGAGGTTCTCACATTACAGGCATATCATAGAGAGAAACATATGAACATGGAGGAGAAAAGGCAGGAGCAGAAGTATTTTAGTCTGGAGAACAATGGCATGGGAAAAGAAGAAAGGAAAAGGAAAGTGAAGAAAAGAACAGAAAAAGTATTAAAAGAAATGCTTCTGGGTTTGGCTCCAAGTGAGGAAAAAGATACTGGAGGCATGGAGGCTGCTTGGAAAGATGGTTTAATGGTGGAGAGAGCCACATGGCTTGAGTCCTGAACAGAAAAGGTGATCACATGCTTCAATATTGGGTGAAAAAGAAGAGAGGAAAGAGAAGGAGTGAAAGTTCCTGGCTTTCTACCCTCTGTTCAGCCCCACCTCTCTGTTTCCTGTTTCTGTGTAAGAAATGTATTCTGATTGGTTGTCAGACTCCCATGGGGCCATGCAGGGGCAACTCTCTAGGCTGTGTTTTGAATCCCAAGTTTGATTGAATTCTCAGATGCCATGTGGTGAGTTGGGTAAAGGATAATACTATCATGCCTTAATCCCATCACCCTGGAGCTGAAGGGAAGAATTCTTTATTATGTAGAATAGACTGGTTTGGGCATCTTATTGGCCAATTGACAAAGGGGGGTGGATAGGAAGCTGCAGGGAGCTACTTTGTCTTTAAAACACGTTTATCCCTTTTCACATCCAGGGAAATATAATATTCTGCCTTTTCAATATTTCCTAGGATATTTCATTCTTCTAGGAGAGGGGTGGGTTTTAACTTCCTACAAAAGTAAATAAAGGGGAACAGGAGAAAAACCAGCAAAGGAAGAGATACAGTGATCCCTCGTTTTTCGCGGCTTCATGTTTTGCGGCTTCAATGCGTCGCGGGTTTTTCAAAAATACAGAATAGAAAAAAAATGCATTGGTAGGAGGCAAGCGCCCCCTAGTGCTTGCTTTAAACGATGTCCACCAACTCAAGTTTCCGGTATAGTGTATTGCGAATCCTACTTCGCGGTTTTTCAGTTTTCGCGGAAGGTTCCGGTCCCCATTAACCGCGAAAAATGAGGGATCACTGTATCGGAAAGTAAAGAATAGGCAAAAAGAGGAAAGCCCATGCACTCCCATCCAAATACTCTGTCCAGATGGGATTTGGTTCCCAGAGCCAAGATGGGGAAGCTGTGTGCAAGGGAGGAAAAGCTGGGTACTTAAAAAGAAATACTGGTCAGACTGTGGTGGATAAAACTTCTAGTTTTGGGCTTCCCACCCAGTTCCAAAGCTTTCTGTTGTTTAAAGTTATTTATGTCTGGGTATATCTGATGTCTGGGTATATCTGCTGTTTTGCTATTGTACTATACAGAGTAATGAAAAGTTGTCCTTCTTTGTTCAGACCTAAAAGTATATTATTTTCCTTATTGGATGCCGGGAGTGAAAATTGTCCCTTAGAGCTCCTCCTGGTGCCTGCAGGTTTAACAGCAAATTTATTTAAAATAAAATTTTAAAAGAGCTGGAAGGGATCTTGCTTTGGAGATCTCCTCAAACCCAGGGACAGTTCCTGTGTTAAAATAAGCGCAACGTTTATAAACAGAGGGGGAAACGCAATTGATTGTTGATATCAGCCCTATCATACTCGTAGGTACTATTTATTCTCACCCAAAGAGATAAAAATGCATACCAATCATAGGTTATTAGCATTTGCTTTCCTCTGAACATTAGACCTATAACTCCAAGGAACAAATTGTTTGTGGAATTCCAATTACACCGCTTATAATATTGTCATTTAGAATCAGCTCACTACAAAAACAGGTCTTTTGGAGGGTAAAAAAAATCATTTGAACTTGTGATCTGCAATACAGCTGAATATTCAGATAAGGTCATTGGTCAGAGCAAGGGTGACAGCGATGGTCAATAAAAAGCTTCAGGGAGACAAAAAGTTTTTGTCTGTGCGAGAATAGATCTAAAAGGAAAGATTCTCAAGAGAGATCAAGAAGATTACATTTTGCTGCCTCACCACTTTATTTGCAAGATGCTTAAGATCTGGTAGTAAGGCTGCCCTGTCCTAGTGCTACTTCTGTGTCAATCTTCTGCCATTCTCTCTGATTGCCTACATTTCTTGCCATCCAGATTAGATGGTGGTGTCAGCTCTGAAGTATCTCATGTCACATCTTCATCTTCAAACAAAATCTATTCTTGATTGTTAGCAACCAAGTGAGGAAGAAATAGCTTTATAAAATGGTGATCAGATTAATAATCCAAAATTATCCATGAAAAATTTAGACTAGCTGGTTTTGATGCAGCCTTTAACTTTTGAATATAATTAATATGTCATTTATGAGTGCTGCCAATAGCAATAGCAGTCAGACTTATATACTGCTCTAACGTGCTTTGTTACAGCTCTCTCTCTGAGGTTTACAGAGTCAGCATATTGCCCCAAACAATCTGGGTCCTCATTTTACCCACCTTGGAAGGATGGAAGGCTGAGTCAACCTTGAGCCTGGTGAGATTTGAACTACCAAATTGCAGTCAGCCAAAAGTCAGCAGAAGTAGCCTGCAGTGCTGCACTCTCCCCACTGCGCTACCATGGCTCATAATGTATGTGGTTTTTCTTTTTCTTTTTCTTTATCTAGACCCGCGCCAGTCCGGCTTCCGGCCTGGGCACAGCACCAAGACGGCATTGGTCGCGTTAGTGGATGATCTCTGGAGGGCCAGAGATAGGGGTTCTTCCTCTATCCTGGTCCTGTTAGATCTCTCAGCAGCTTTCGATACCATCGACCATGTTATCCTATTGCACCGACTGGAGGGGTTGGGACTGGGGGGCACTGTTTTACAGTGGTTCTCCTCCTACCTCTCTGGTTGGACGCAATTTGTACTGACAGGAGGGCAGAGGTCGACCTCGAGACCACGCACTTGTGGGGTGCCTCAGGGGTCGGTCCTCTCACCCCTCCTGTTTAACATCTATATGAAGCCGCTGGGTGAGATCATCCGTGGTTGTGGGGTAGAGTACCATCAGTACCCTGATGACACTCAGCTGTACATATCTACCACCAACCACCCCAACGATGCCGTCGAGGTGATGTCCCAGTGCCTGGAAGCCGTGCGGATGTGGATGGGAAGCAACAAACTTCGGCTCAACCCATCCAAGACCGAGTGGCTGTGGCTTCCGGCGCCCCGGCATGGCCAGCTGATTCCATCGCTGGTCATCGGGGGCGAATCACTGGCCCCCGTGGAAAGGGCCCGCAACTTGGGTGTTCTCCTGGATTCGCAGCTGTCCCTGGATGACCAGGTGGCGGCCGTGACCAGGGGGGCTTTCTACCAGGTACGCCTGGTACGCCAGTTGCGCCCCTTTCTTGACCGGGATGCCCTCCGCACAGTCACTCAAGCGCTCGTTACGTCCCGCCTAGACTACTGTAACGCTCTCTACATGGGGCTCCCCCTGAGGTGCATCTGGAGGCTCCAGCTAGTACAGAATGCAGCCGCGTGGGGGATCCTGGGAGCATCTCGAAGCTCCCACGTAACACCTCTCCTGCGCGAGCTGCACTGGCTGCTGGTGGCCTTCCAGGTGCGCTTCAAGGTGCTTGTTACCATCTTTAAACCGCTCCATGGCACAGGGCCTAGCTATTTGCAGGACCATCTCCTGCCGCATACCTCCCCCCATCCGATCCGCTCCCATAGGGAGGGCCTCCTCAGGATACCATCCGCCGACCAATGCCGGCTAGCGGTGCCCAGGGGGAGGGCCTTCTCAGTGGCTGGGCCATCCCTCTGGAACGACCTATCCCCCGAACTTCGGACCATCACAGACCTTCCCCTCTTTCGCCGTTCACTTAAGACTTATCTGTTCCATCAAGCCGGCCTAGCTTAGCCAATGAGTAAATGTATTTTAGAATTTTAATTGGGATTTTTGGCACAGGCTTTTAGTTTAATTTATTCTTAATTCTTCTGTATTTATTGTTATTTATCGATTTAAATTTCCTGTGCACCGCCCTGAGTCCATTTCGATGGAGAAGGGCGGTTCTATAAATCTAAATAAATTAAATTAAATTAAATTAGTAGCAAGCAATTCGTATGCAGACTTGAAGTGGATTCACTGAGATTACAGTTTGGGTAGTTTTATTACAAGAGTCAAGCAAAATGGCAAAAAAGAGACACTATCTTTAGCAAATGAATCCCTGGCCCCATATTAAGACTGAATTTATAAATCACTCATTTTCACCTTGACTTGTAAGTGTCCATCCATGTTTTCTCCTCATTGGTGGACCCCACAATTATTCTTACAAGATACTGAATTTGAAATGGAAGAGAGAGTGGAGTAACATAGAAGATAAAATAGACACCCACCCCCCATTAAAGCTTGTGAAATACAACGAGGTCTTCAAAATGATGAAAGTTGCATACCAGTTTTATAACATTTTTCATCAGGTTTGCCAGAATTCTTTATTGGCCAAGTGTGATTGGACACACAAGGAATTTGTCTTTGGTGCATATGCTCTCAGTGTACATAAAAAGACAAGATACATTTGTCAAGACTCATAAGGTCCAACACTTAATGATATTCATAGGGTACAAATAAGCAATCAGGAAGCAATCAATATCAATGTAAATCATAAGGATACAAGCAGCAAAGGTACAGTCCTGCAGTCATAAGTGGGAGAGAGTTTAAAGAGTTATCTTGGCACTTGACATGAGAAATAGCTGAATCCTTTCAGCTGGTCAGGTTGACCAGCTAGACTGGATTAGGTGTCTTTTTTAAAATGACTAACAAGATGTCCTTAGAATATTGGCACATCTATTGACTTTGGGTATAGAGTGGGCTTCTTCTTTAAAAAAAATAATGTACTGGCAACTGGGATAAGTGATATCATAGCTTTGCAAAGATTAGAATGCTTTTGGGTCTTTAGCCATGTAATAGGACACTAGTTGTGCTTTGAAAATGATTTGATACTGTCCTCATTTATAGCCTTGTGAACAATACATTCTTTAGAAGAGAACCAGGGGTAAAGGGTAAACAAAGAGAAGGCACCTCCAAAAAGTCTTGTGCAGAAGGGTCTTTTTTTTTTCTAGCAGTGGTCAACTCCAAAAGAGAAGGAAGATGAAGTAATCATAAAGAAGGTCAAGATGCAAGCACACAGTTCGTGAACCAAGTACAGTTGCAACTTGCACTAGGAGTTTGCTTCTGCTTCTTCTTTTTATCTAGACGAGTTGTTTCAAGTTAGGTACTTCTGGATTAATCAGCTAAGGCAGGGGTCTCCAACCTTTGCAACTTTAAGTCTGAAGGACTTCAGCTCCCAGACTTCTCCAGCCAGCAAAGCAAAGCTGGCTGGAGAATTCTGGGAGCTGAAGTCCTTCAGACTTAAAGTTGCAAAGGTTGGAGACCCCTGAGCTAAGACCCCTGAGCTAAGCCCTCTGGGAGCTGAAGTCCTTCAGAATTAAAGTTGCAAAGGTTGGAGACCGCTGAGCTAAGACCCCTGAGCTAAGCCCTCTGGGAGCTGAAGTCCTTCAGACTTAAAGTTGCAAAGGTTGGAGACCCCTGAGCTAAGACCCCTGAGCTAAGACCTCTGGGAGCTGAAGTCCTTCAGACTTAAAGTTGCAAAGGTTGGAGACCCCTGAGCTAAGACCCCTGAGCTAAGACCTCTGGGAGCTGAAGTCCTTCAGACTTAAAGTTGCAAAGGTTGGAGACCCCTGAGCTAAGACCCCTGAGCTAAGACCTCTGGGAGCTGAAGTCCTTCAGACTTAAAGTTGCAAAGGTTGGAGACCCCTGAGCTAAGACCCCTGAGCTAAGACCTCTGGGAGCTGAAGTCCTTCAGACTTAAAGTTGCAAAGGTTGGAGACCCCTGAGCTAAGACCCCTGAGCTAAGCCCTCTGGGAGCTGAAGTCCTTCAGACTTAAAGTTGCAAAGGTTGGAGACCCCTGAGCTAAGACCCCTGAGCTAAGACCTCTGGGAGCTGAAGTCCTTCAGACTTAAAGTTGCAAAGGTTGGAGACCCCTGAGCTAAGACCCCTGAGCTAAGCCCTCTGGGAGCTGAAATCCTTCAGACTTAAAGTTGCAAAGGTTGGAGACCCCTGAGCTAAGGCCCCTGAGCTAAGCCCTCTGGGAGCTGAAGTCCTTCAGACTTAAAGTTGCAAAGGTTGGAGACCCCTGAGCTAAGACCCCTGAGCTAAGACCTCTGGGAGCTGAAGTCCTTCAGACTTAAAGTTGCAAAGGTTGGAGACCCCTGAGCTAAGACCCCTGAGCTAAGCCCTCTGGGAGCTGAAATCCTTCAGACTTAAAGTTGCAAAGGTTGGAGACCCCTGAGCTAAGGCCCCTGAGCTAAGCCCTCTGGGAGCTGAAGTCCTTCAGACTTAAAGTTGCAAAGGTTGGAGACCCTGAGCTAAGGCAAGCCTGTTTCTGGTAGATCTTATTCTCATTCATTGCACCTTAATTTCTGGAGTCTGCTTCAGAACTAAGAAAATATTTGGATACTAACATCTCTTGCTTTCTAGCTGTTTCTGCTCTAGAAGAAGCTTCTCCTCCTGACTGCTCCCTAGTTGGCTGAGATTTCTCAGTCTCTCGTGAATTCTGGAATGCAAACAGGGTTGCCCCCTTATCTTTTCCATTTCAGAAGGCTCTGGATAACATCTTTTATTTCTTGAGGGTATTTATGTCAGGCACTGATCTGGAGTGTGCTTTGTGTTAAACTGTAGGTCAGGAACAATTCTTAATTTTTCTTGTTAGGATCTACAGCAGGGATGCCAAACTCAAGGGTGGGGGAAGGGGTTTGGATGCAAGCACACGCACTATGGCCCATGGCACTGTCCTGGAAACAGCAAAGGACAGGCCTAGGGTGCCTCTGCCAGCAAAAACCAGCCCTCTTCAGCTCCGTTTTCACTGGCAGAGGGTTGCAGGAGGCCGGCGCAGCTGAAATGGAGCTCGGGAGCCCGTTTTCATTGGCAGAGCGCTCAGGCGACCACAGGCACCTCCAACATGAGCCATGCCCACCCTGGCCACACCCATCCCCGAGGTCAAACACAACCCTGATGAGGCTCTCAATGAAATTAAGTTTGACACCCCTGGTCTACAGAATTCCTTTGCCCATAACTGCTGTTAACTCATGGTATACTTGTCTGCCATTTCGAAGGACGAACAAAATAAAAATTATAGCAATCCCACTCCATCATATGCATATTTGAAGTATGCATTCCATATTATCGTCTTGCTCGATGTAGCCTTCAATACTCCCAGAATACTAGGTGTATCTAATGAACCTAAAATGGACTTTCAGACTGGCAAGATTCTGTTAATGTAACTTTATAATAAAGCCTAATTAGCTCATCTGGTTATTTTCCCTGTCTAGAGTACCTTATAAGGCTAGCATCAATCTTGCAAATCTGAAAGTGTATTTCCCACCCCCCATCCCCTGACTTTTCAGTCAAAGAAACTAGAGAGGGTCCTTTCTGAGATATTTGCCATGCCCACATCCTTTGCTGGCCTAAGCTGGCTGTGGCTCTTCCCCCTGTCTCTCAAAATCAGTCCCCCCATACCATTACCCAGGATTTGTGGGTCCCCAAACCCACAGCCCCTCATCTTGGAAGTATTTAGGTGAAGTCTGTTCTTCTCCTCCCTCCAAACCCCCACAGTCTCCACTTGCTAGGATTGAGAGCTTCACTTGGCCTGATGATACTGTACCACACGGCAATGATGCCGTCTCCCCACCAGCTTCATGTAGGTGCTAAAAAGAAGAAAGGAGCCCTGAAGAAAGAAAGAAGAGACATCCCTCAAAGCAGGACTCCACTGCTCCCCTCCCACCAACATGGACCAGAACTGACCCAAAAGGAGAAGAACCATGAACTGCCTCATTTCTATTCCTATCTACTTCCAGAGGTGGGATTCAGCCAGTTCAGACCAGTGTAGGCAAACCAGTAGCTCCAACGATCAGCTGTTCACTCTGACAATCACGTTGGCCGGCCTGCTCTTGTGCTTTACTTACCTATATTCTTTCCGCTGATTAGCGCAACAGAGCAGATTGCTGCATCTCAGCTGTGTTACTCCCCAAGAAGTAACGTGGAAGATAACTTTTGGTAAAACGTGCACTCATGTGTGGAAACATGTGATCACTGAACCGGTTGTTAAAAACCAGCAGGATCCCACCACTGTCTACTTCCTATTTCCAGGAACCATAGATGACCTAGGAATGAACACATAGAAACCCTCAGGACAATTAAAAAATTCCTCTGCATTCTTAATTTATACCCGAGTTAACAATATATAGTTTTAAAAGGTATCCACAATTCTTAAAATCTGACTGCAATAGCAATCAAAGAGTTATCTAATTGTTACTCTGGCATTATGTTAAAATGAAGGTCACTTCCAGTGAGTTCTGCAGGTTTGGATTGAATTAAATCGCCAGCAATTTGCTGGGGTGCTAGATAGGACTACCATATCTGGGCTGCAGAAATCTAGATGATCCGAAGGGATCATTTCTGTATTTATTTGCTATTACCCATTGGGTGGCTTTTTTGCAATTTTGATATGATGCTCCTACCATACATCCTTGCTTCACAGCAAAATTACAAGCTTTGTTACAAGAAAAAAAAGTCTTGTTTGCAAGTTTTTTTATTTTATTAAATTTATACCCCGCCCTTCTCCTTGTTAGGACCCAGGGCGGCGCACAGGCATCTTAAAAACACAAAAATACAATAAATATCGATTAAAATGTAATTAAATTCATTAACCCGTGCTAAAAACATCCAGTGTTAAATGGATCACTGTTATATTTGATAACCCTCATTTGACAGGATGCACATTGTTGCCTGAAGTATAAAATCATCAGATGGAGCCATAGGCAAACATTTATATATCTACTTTAGAAAATAAAATAAAATAATTGAAGCAGCAGATGACTGATATCTTCCAATATGGAGAAATTAAGTGGGCTGCATCAGCTATAACTACCAGTGGGAACTTCCTTCTATATTCCCATATCTATTTCTAGGCATACAGTCTAAAACAATTTTTATCAAGGAAGAGAATTTTTTTGTCCTATTGAAAAAAATAATTGAAATTTCTGGACTGGTTTGATTTTTTTTCCTCCCCCTCTGGGATATTTTCTAACTTCTTCTGGTGCTCTATCTCCATTTTTATCCAAGTTTGACATTGCTATCTTAAGAACTAATGCATTATTGGCTGAATTTACTCATGGTGTCCCTCATGATCCCATAACAGGGTAGCTGTCACATTGGCTACTTCTTTTGTCACCAACCTTGATAGATCATACTCCCAATCCAATCCCATAAAAACAGTTTGGAAATTGCAAATTTACGCCACTTGCCCAGGTCCAGCCAAAAACCCTTTAATTTATAATCATGGATATAAATTTCAGAGTAAGTGTTATTGTCATTCTGCACTTTGAATTATGGTACATACAGGGAGTGGCTTGTGGAAAAAGAAGACATGTCACTATAATTTTAGTGTAATTCCAATGACAATCATTTTATCTATTCCTCGGTCATAAATCAATCTAGAGTCTATATTAAATTAACTGGCACTGTCTCTCAAAGTCGGGAGGGGACTCTCAGAAAGGAATTACATTCCCAGTGATATCTGTTATGCTGATGCATACAGATATGAATAATGTATGCACAATGTGAATCACTGCCTTGTTACAGTTATCTATACAGATAGATGCAGACTCTACATGTTTCATAAATGAACCAATGAATTGTCAAAGTTTTAGTTCAGAGTCCACAATAATAGATGGGCAAATTTTTGTAGAACATAATAGGCAATTTGCTCTCTACATTTCTCATTGTTTGCATACACTTTGAAAGAAACACAATTTGCCAACAAGCCTATTAGGTGAGATTAAGTAAGAAATAAAACTATCCTGAAGGTAGTCCTTGACTTACAACAGTTCATTTAGTGGCTGTTCAAAGTTACAACAAAGTTGATACTAGAGCAGGGGTGTCAAACTCAATTTCATTGAGGGCTCTGGTTGACTTCAGGGGGCCAGGCGGGCTTGGCTGACTGGGTGGGTGTGGCCAGTTGGATGGGTGTGGCCAGCTTGACGCCACTCCCCTAACTGCTAGCTTGTTCCTCTTCACACTGGTAGACCTTGCCAAAGCAAACTGGGCCTGCCCCTTACCTTTTCCAGGATAGCCCTGCGGGCTGTATCCGACCACATCGCAGGCCGGATTCAGCCCTCAGGTCTTGAGTTTGATATCCCTGTACTAGAGATTACTTCATGATTGTACACAGTAGCAGGTTGACTCTCTGATATTTGTCTATAATTAAAATTGTGTTTAAAACAAATTTTAGGTGCGATAAGGAGCGTGGTAGGTTGCATGGGAAATACCTGCAAACATATTAATTCCTACTGGCAAACAGGATTAGTTGTTATTTGCTCAACATGACCTGTGATACCTATAGAGTTGCCTTTCTCAGCTGGGATCCTAGTATCCCAAGGTTTCATGAGGGGACATGATTGGGGATTTTGTGAGAGATTATGATTGGGTAAAAATAAATCATGTTTTTAAATCTTTCATTAAGCCAGAGTTCTCACTTAAGACACAAGTGACCAGGCTTATTTTGGAAACATTATGCAAAACCTAGCTCTCTGGAAAAGCTGCAATGCTGGGAAAGATGGAAGGAAACAGGAAGAGGAGGAGGAGGAGGAGGAGGAGGAGGAGGAGGAGGAGGAGGAGGAGGAGGAGGAGGAGGAGGAGGAGAGCAGCAGCAGCAAAGTAGATGGACTCCCAGTAGTAATGCAGGTTAGGGAAAGTCTATATGGACTCTAAAAGGAAAGAAAGGCACAAAATTAATCAACCAACCAACCAACCGATCAATCAATGCCTTGGGTGGCAGAAGAAATGGCCTTGAAGGATAGGACAACAAGGAAATGCTCAGATGAAAGGAGCTTGAACATACAGGTAGTCCTCAACTTATAACCATAACTGAGCCAAAAATTTCTGTTAAGTGAGACATTCGTTAAATGAGTTTTGTCCCATTTTATGACCTTTCTTGCCATAGTTGTTAAGTGAATCACTGCCGTTGACAAGTTAGTAACCCCGTTGTTAGGTAAATCTGATTTCCTCATTGACTTTGTTTGTCAGAAGATCACAAAAGGTGATCATGTGACTTTGGAACCCAGCAACAGTCATAAATATGAACCCGTTGCCAAGCATCTGAATTTTGATCACGTGACCATGGGGATGCTGCAAAGTAATTGTGTAAACATATCCTAAGCCACATTTTTCAGTGGTGTTGTAACTTTGAACAGTCACTAAATGAATTGTTGTAAGTCAAGGACTACTTGTGGATCAATTAAACAAATAGTAGAGTAAACTCAACTTCAGAGTAGAAATATTCCTTCAGTGAAACATTACAATTTCCCTATTGCTATCGACGGAAAATAGATTAAACACTGAACACAAAAAGTATTATTAAAATAAATAATATTTATTTTAGAATGGTGTAATAAAGGTGCTGGTTATTTCTCTGGCCTATATCTTGAAATGTTCTGAAACCACACAAAGATTCACAAGCTACTAGAAACTGATTTCAAACTGCATTTCTGAATCTAGATTTTTCCATGCTAGTTGTTTTCAGTGGTATTAACTTTTTAAAGCCATTTAGATTTTAAAAATACTTTTTTTATTAATGCAATTAAAGAACATTTTGCTACAAGGAAAATTCCTACATTCACTCCGGGTACCTACAGTTGGCTTTAACATTTAACAATAATTGATATGAAAAATAAGTGACAAATTCTGAAGAACATTATAGAAACCTGTGATAAATTGATACATTCTTAAAAATTGACAGTTTGTAAAGAAAAATGGCTTATCGATATTGTTTTTTTTATTTCTGTGAAGCTTGTATTATTTGTGTTTATGTTAAAAAAATAAAAAACTATTATTAAAAAATTATATATTAAAAAAAACATTTAACAACGAGCAATTAAAACATTTCAACGGAGAACATTTGAACAGTATTGAATTATACTTCTGCTTTCTTTCATATCTTTTTGCTTGATTCCTTGCCCTTTTCACATAAGAGTAAAAATAGTTCTGCAGATATTTTTCTTAAGTCTTGGATCCAAATATATCGGGCGCTCAGAATAATCTCATAATGGTTCCTGCTTCTCTTAATAACCTCCTGAAGTGTCAAAAGATGTAACCTATCAGAGTTCTTCTTATGCTCTGCCTTGCCTTTTACTGATGCACATCTGGCCTGTCCATGTTATTCCATATTCTGTCCATTCCAAAGAAAGGCTAAAGGAGACAGAGGGTACGGATTTAGTTAGGTACGGCCTCTGACACTTTCACTATCAATTGTCTTTTGCTACCGCTGATCATCACCTCAATTATCTGATGTCCAGCCTACCTGATAGGTTTTTGCAAACTATAACTCTTCTGTCGATGAGCATGGAATAATGACAGCTTGGGGCAAATGTGCAGAATACAAAAGAGAGAAAGCAAGGAATACCGTCTGTATGTGTTTTTAAATCAACCAACCGAATGGCTTTCGTGTTTTCTTATTATGCCAACATATGAGGTACTCCTTGGATTAAACTTGCTTTTAAACTGACTTCCTACTTTCTTTTTCAAACAAAATAATTGTCCTAGTTACTGCTACACCCTCGGGAAAACATAATTTTCATCTTGCTCTTTCAAAGCGGGGTAAATAGCGAATTATGAAGCACTGACAATTACTTTCCATGTTTTAAGGACGCGCGTTAACATGAAAGCTGTTCAACATGAAGGTTTTCCTAAACATTCTCATGCAGGGAACAGGAATAAATGGGTTTGGTAAGTATGAAAAGAGCAGCGCTATTTGTAAGGCGCAGAAAGTCGCATTAACAGGGTTTATTTCAGCAGGATGCTATCATGCAACCAAGGCAGAATATGGATATGCGTATACGAGACACTGAGATTTTACCTGATTCAGCCCTGCAGGGTTAATTGACGAAGAATACATTGTCAATACAGTTATAACATCTAAATAAATTGGGATTACATTTCCCATATCAATAGTATAGCTCTTAAATAATATTTTTATTCTGTGCAAACCCTATCTATTCATCTCTCTTGTATAACAAATGACCATAATTAGGGGGCCTCATTGGGAGGAAGGTCATTGATAATCTTGTAATTTCTCATTGGTGTAAAGAGGGAAAACAGAACGGTTAGTGATGAATGCATTCAACCTTTTGCATACTTGGGAACTTTGGACCATGCATTAAAATGCAGCAAGAAATTAAGTTCTCCCTTGACACAGCACTTTTAATCTACTATCATTGATAATGTTGTGTTATAAGCCTCTTCTCTTCTCCCCTCTTTTCCCCAATTCTCCCCTCCCCCTTTTTCCATGTCTGACCATCTGTCTAACTATCTTCTATCTATAATCTGTCTATCAATCAAAATACATGGAATATTAAGCCACCCAGCAAAGGACAAGTGTCCTTAGCATTTTTATTCTATCATTTAATTTGATTGTTTTTCTAGCAAGCTTCCCATGTTTTATGTGAACTGCTTTTGTGGCAAAAAGGAATAATAATCAGAAATGGTTGTGACAGGATATTAAGATAACGTCAGCTGTTCTCTTGACAGGTATTGCCCTCTGAGATAATGTGATGCTTTTGAAGAAGCATAAACAGCTCCCGTATTTGGATGCTAAATGTTGCATTTATTTCTTTACTATCTGCACATTAATCTAAAAGTCTTGTTTCCAGCAAACTATAATTAAATGTTTTATTAGGCCTTAAGGGGTCAGATTAGCTGTTTGTATCTTTTCAAGTATGGCCCTTGCACTTTGAGTTAAAATGTTTAGGCAAGCTGTAACAGGCAGCAGAGAACAAATAGAGGTTGATGGTAAAGTGCCAGTCACTAGCACCCTGGTACACTTAATGGCTGTGACTTGTTTGTCCTTTTTCCTTCAGAATTAACCAGAAATGTCTTTTTGTAATGGGAAAATGGGAATGCTCGAAAGATGCATATCTTTCTGGCAAGCAACAAGCTAAAGCAAAGCCAGGCAATTTAAAACCCTGATGATACATATCCTCTTGTCCTGAAGCCTCTTCCTCATGACATAAACTATTAAGCCTCACCAGAGTATTGGTTTAAAGTAGCCAATATGAACAGAAACATGGAACTACCCGTGATGATCATTCCATTTGCCATGTTATGTGTGCAACTACCTGCAAGTCAGGGTGCGCATGTCATGGTCCAAGATGAATACAATTAAATACACATCCAAAACCATATATACAAGTGATGGTGAACCTTTTTTGGCTCACGTGCAGGGTGTGTGTGTGCACGGGCGTGCCACATGTGCACGCGCTTCTCCCCCTCTGGTTTGTTCGTAGGGTCATTTTCTGCCCTCCGGAGCCTTCAGCCCTCCGGAGCCTTCAGCCCTCCGGAGCCTTCAGGGAAGCCTCTGAAGGGTGAAAAACGGTCTCAAAAGAAGGCTGAAGTCAGCTGGACATGCGCGCTGGAGCTGACAGGGCAATGCCTTGCATGCCCTAACAAATGGCTCCGCGTGCCACCTGTGGCACCCGTGCCATAGGTTCGCCATCATGGATATATACCAACACGGAAGAACAGTGCAACGTTTCAACATACACCATCTAAACTGTGTAAAGGTACAGAATCGGTCATGTGGCAATCAACCCACATGGCTGCTATTTATCTCCCATTTCTAACCTACTAAAATTTGAATTTGGTGGAATCCTGACTATGAAAAATTACTTATTTTTATTACATTGTATTATTGTTTCTAAACTTTCTGTTTACTTTCTCAGTACTGATGCTAGAATCTAGTGATTATGAGATTGTGATTCTTTAGGTCTTTTCCTGATCCGACATTCCTAACCTTATCTTTCCTGCTGAGACCACGTTCCACAATCCCAATACTCTGCTTGTGCAATCTTTTTCCTTCACTGTCTTAATCCCCAGCAAAGCTCATTACTAATTGGACTATATTGACTCAAACATTGCTACTCTAGTTAAATGCTATCATTGATAACACAAAGATGAGTTTACAAGAACTCAAAGAAGTAGATAATAGCAGATCCTCTCAGTGAGATGATGTGTCCAAAGCAATTGATTGTTTGAACAACAACAAGCTAACAATATTGAAGATCTGAGCATCTACTTGAAGTACTTGTTTGGTCACAGTACACTGTGGGCAGAATGTTCATGGATTCAAAAGCAATGTGCACACAATTTAAGCTGAACTGATTTACTATGGAAAGAAAAGCAACAGTAGCAGTTTCTTGAAACAGGAAATATCCATAAAGTAAGATACAACACTCAGTAGAGGAGTGGAAATACAGGACTAAACCTCATGTCCCTTTAGCATCTGCCCATGGCTTCATTATCACTAACAGCAACTGTTCCCCACATTATTCCAGCTAAAATATACCTCTGTTTCTAGGACAGCCTATGCTGAAGCTCCTCCCTAAGAAAGATTTTTCAATGTTTCTAATATTCTATTGTCCATACTACTAATTAAGTGTATTTATTGTTTATACATCTTACCCAGAGGATATTAAAGGATTACACCAAAGGGTACCCAGTTCACCCATCACATCCTGCCTGCCAAGTGGCTGGGCTTGACAGGGTTGTCTCTTTTCTAAAGAAAAGAGACAACACACTAAAGCAAAATTGCATGAGAAAACAGCTAATTAGAAGAAAGAACTGGATGGAGAAAATGCAGAGGCCTTGTTTGGCTATATATGCACATGAATTTTTAAAAAAGTTATTTTATATAGGAAAGCACAGAAGAACATGGAGTTCATCCCCCTAACCATATTGTCATTGTAGTTGCCTTCTGCAATAACAATACAATATTCAAGGAAGGGAGTTCTATGATGGAAATTCTAGAATTCCCTCTTAGTAGTGTAGCATGACAGTCAAGTATTGGGGCTTTAAGCCCATTTTATGGCAAAATTGAAAAGAAAATGCTTGTTGCCTACAACTGGATGCCTATAGGATCTAATTAGCTTTTGTTCTTGTTCATCTTCCTAGCTCTTGCCTTCGTTTACTTACCTAACTGTGCTTAACTTGGAGGAATCCTCAGATGTGAAGAAGGTAGAAGTATCAGAGCTAGTAGTTGGAAGGCCTGATATCATTTTCTAATGTGATGAGCAAATTCTGGGCCTTTAAGAAGACACCATGTCAGCATTTAAATCTGAACTTTATAGTTTTTCAATATTGTTAACAACTGCAGTGTCTCATTCAGTTTCATGGAACTTCAGCCAATGCTGTTCCTGGTTAGAACCAGATCAGCTTGTGGTGATTGCAGATCGTTTATTGGATTGTCTGTGACCAACCCTAAAGTGTGACAAACTGCTTTTCTCTCGTATCTCAGTGACCTTTTGTTTGATCATTATTCCCTGCCTTCTCAGCTTTTAAATTGTTTATTGCCAATTCCAGTCCTAAAATAAGATTAACCTCTGATATAAGACACCATAAGGCAAATCCTGGAATAAAAACTCGGTGTCTGTGAGTTCTAGTCTTTTCATTACTCAACTTCCTTCCTTCCTTCCTTCCTTCCTTCCTTCCTTCCTTCCTTCCTTCCCTCCTTCCTCCCTCCCTCCCTTCTTTCTTTCTTTCTTTCAGAATAAATTTAAGCAAAGACAGATTTCACTGGATTTTCCTTTCTTGTACTCTTAGTTAGCTGTAATCTGTGGCTTTGTCTTTTATTTATTTTTTGCCTCACATAAGAAAGCAAGTAGTTGGAAGGCCTGATATCATTCTTTGTGGGAGTAGTAGTCCATAAATAAAATATAGATCACATGCACCCTTTTCGATGGATGTAATCTTGTGCCTTGCTTAACAAATAGGATACAAAGAGATGGGTAGTGAACTAGTATTGCTCTCCTAAAAGTAAGACAAGCAGGAGAATAATCTATATTTGGATGTGTAGCAGGATAAGGTACTAATCCACAAACATGACGCAGATTGTAGACATTCTACATTATAATTGCTCTTGCTGATAGAATAGGAAGTTTTTGATAGGAGAAATATCCTTCTAATGAAGCCTGGTGGTAATCCCATTATTTAGAAGGAAGTGTAATCAGTGGATGTGAAAATCCTGAAGGTGTAGTTCAACTTCAGAGTGGATTTAAGTTGCCTTTTAAGAGCAGGGGTACTATGAAAGGAACTTAATTTAACAAGCTTTTTTTGTCAACTTCTTGAAGCAAGTTTGAGTTTTGAAGGAGGGCAATTTGACTGCTGTCTTAAGGGAATGAGCCCCTCAGCATTCACCAAGACATGCTTCAAGGAGACTCTACTCTTAATCCAATTTACTCAGCTGAAGAAGTCCCACTGCTTCAGCTTGCCAACAAATTAAAATCCAGCTTCATAAAAACACCTTGAATTTGGAAGGTATTGGCTCGCCCGCTAGACTTGAAACTTCATTTATTCTGGCTAACTTCTCAATTATCTTCCCAGCAGTGAAGATGTGTAAAAGTGCAAAAATCAATAAGATTCTATTCCCTTTCTATTGGAAAGGGAAAAATTAATGAGATAGGACACTCTCTTAATCAGAAATAAATGTTTTAATTCAGATAATGACATAGTTTTCCCTTGTTGGAGGATGACAAATGCCGGCCTGCACCCCCAGCAGAAGGAGTTTCAATTTTATTGTAAATATAAAAGGTATTGATCGAGGAGATGTACAAACCCTATTGCTTACAAAAGCCATTCAGGGAGACTGGGAAAACTATTAAGCACTGGGTCAGAAATCAATAAACAAGACTGAAATGTAGCAGAGGTCGCCCCAGGCTTTGTAGCATCTTAGAAAGCCGCGTGGCAAAAATAGTGACAGAAATGTCTCTGGTGGAGCAGTGTTAGGGATGAAAGGGTCAGCTGTTTAATCTCTTTGGAAGTTTGACAGGTCCAGAGAACAAGCTAATGTAGCCTTATTTTAAGTCCCTGTTGATTTGAATACATGCTGATTCAACCCAGCGTTGACTGCAATTAGCCCTCTCTTCTAAATTTGCAGAATACAACAAATGTTTTGGACAGTGATGAGAGAGAAACAGAGGAGGAGGAAACTGATATATGGATATATTGCATTTATTAATTTTCAGGATGGAAACAAAAGTGAAGGATCAGCAAGGTAAATACGAAACCTACACAATCTTTTTTTTTTGTCCTAGATGAGTTTCTTGGGGGAAATTAGGTGAGGAGCCAAGCTTTTTCACAACTTTAGTTTGGACAATCTTGTTCTCCCAGGTCAGCCATGGCTGTGTTAAGGTGAGGTTGTGTAGGAAATGGTATATAGAAATATGGCACAGCACTTCAGGTGTGGGAGACCGAGGTTCAAGTTCACCCTTAGTTGTTGAAGCTCTCATCAAAGCTTACTTTGGGCCAATTGAACTCACAGGTTATTTTTACTGTATGGAGAAAAACGGGATGGATGGATGGATGGATTAACAGATTAACAGAGTTGGAAGGGACCTTGCAGGTCATCTAGTCCAGCCCCCAGCACAAGCAGGAGAACCTACATCTGCCTCTACCTAGGATCGAACTCATAACCTCCTCATTGTGAGGCAAGAGCTCCACTGAAATATATGATCTTTTGAATACCTGGAAGAAAGGAGAAGATTCAACAGAAAAATAAGGAGCAAGTGTTTTTCTGTCTTTCACCTCTATTCTATTCCACAACAATTCTATAATGCAGGTCATATTACTTACAAGGAGAATATACTGTCTTGGATGAACTATTAAGCAAAATAAGAATATATTTAGAGTTTACCAAGGGATGGTGGGCACCAGAATTTTTTCCCATGCCCTTAACTCATTCATTACTGCATTTGACTTTGGTTTTCCATAAATATTTGTATTTGCATTATAACAATTCATTTAAAAATGCTTTAAAAAGTGTTGACATTTTTCATTTTTTCATTGCCCTAGTTATAAATAAATAACTTGCTAATATTGCCTGTTGTTGTTTAAATAAATACGGTAAATCTATATATTTTTACAAAAAGATTTCTATTAAATATAGTTTCGGGAGCCAGCCTTAGGCACGGCCTGGAAGAAAACTGAATTTTTGATCTCTTATTTCACCTTCAACACTTATTGAGTCTTTATGTCTTGTCAGTTAAGCAATGGGAGAGCCAAAGGGCAGCCTTGTTGAGCTGTTCTTAGGGCATCAGTTCACTTTATTCCATCCTGATCATATCCCTGATATAGTGGGAAACAAAGTCTTTTGCTACTTGAAAAACATACAGGAATACACTCGCAATATGTGTGCTAGATTATAACTTTTGCCCCAACTACATTCTCTATGGTATTTAATAGTGTCTATCTCAAACAATTGTTATATCATTAAACATGATAATTGATTTGAAAATATGTCAATCCTGCATCCTCCTACTGAGAGGAATGTATTTGTAACATGGTTGTAATAATGATTTTTTTTTGCCAGCGCATCCTTTCTCAAAGAAAATGTGAATTCTTGACACTGTTTCAGGAAGGGCTAAAATGTATATGTGAAACACCCATCTTGTTTATGTATTGCAGAGGAACATATTGCACAGATATAATGCTCTTCAATCTGCCATATATAATAGTAGTGTAATGTAGCTGTAAGCCATAAACTCTTTTGTCATCAAATTTCAGATAATTAGACATTCAGGTGCACATTAATTTTAAAATCTGGTAACTTTCCAAGGACAGTAAATTCCTTACAAATAATGGTCAGAATGTGAAAATAACCCCACCTGTATTGGTTAATACAGATTGCACAACCCATAGTTTAAATACTGTTATCCTTTTGCCTTAAAAAATCACATTGTTTTAAACACAAGAGCAAAAATATCTATTGTATTTTATCGCTAATTGTAGTAATGTAATAGGGAGATATAGGAGATATACTGTCCACGCCTTAAAGAAAATAAAAGATATAGGATGTGGGGATGACTCTAAATGAACTCTCAGGAAAGAAAGTCATCTTTGCTGCAAGGATGATCTATAAAATTAGAAGTAAAGTTCTAGACATAATACCCTCTGAATTCTTGAATATTATCTTCATTTGTATGCGCAAAGAAGAAAACATTTAGTAAGAGACTATTCTCATTCATTCTCATTGGTTAAACATAAGGATTGTTATGGGACATGACAGAAAATTGCCTAAAACTACGCAGAGCTTTGTTTATTATTTAGATATTTAAATCTCATGAAATTAAAAATTAGCTTTAATACAAGGATTGCTATTTAATCCAAATGTTAGAATCATAGCATTGGGAGGCACTTTGGAGATCAGCACAATTTCATTATTGATGCAAAGTCTGAGAGATGGTTCTCCAATCCCTACCAGCCATCTAATATATGTATGTATGTATGTATCTCACTACACAACAGCCATCAATCTACCTATTTAAGG
This sequence comes from Rhabdophis nuchalis, assembly GCA_039707465.1. Classification (NCBI taxonomy): domain Eukaryota; kingdom Metazoa; phylum Chordata; class Lepidosauria; order Squamata; family Natricidae; genus Rhabdophis; species Rhabdophis nuchalis. The sequence goes on from CM077644.1 coordinate 75,966,907, forward strand.
TAGCCATGCTAAGAAGTGTCAGAAGTTTGGCAGAGGCAGGGTGACAAGAAACGAGAATCCAAAGGATTTTAAGCACCATTTGATTTTCTATCTGATTTCTCTTCCAGTCTTCTTTAGATAAAATCTTCCCACTATGGATAAAAGTTTTGTTTTTCTTTAAACCCGATAGGAAGAACTGCTTTTCAGATTTATTTTTCTGTACCAAAGTGACTTGCAAACATGCATTGGCAAATTTTACTAATCCATAAGGAACTTCATTCCAAATATAAATCCAATGGGCCATTCATTCAACGTACTCAATTACTATCTAGCAGCTCCTCTCTCAAAGGTAGAAAGACAGAGAGATATATACAAGTAGTAGGGAGATACAATTTGATCTGAGTTAGTGTGAGTTTGTGTGTGTGCACGTGTATATCTGTGTGAGTGTGTTGGTGAGCAAGACATTATTTGAAGGATTTGAAAAGAGAGCATTGAAACTTTTAACAACATCGTTCTGGTAGCAGAGAGGGAGAGCCAAAAATATATAGATAATACTGCAACTCTGCCTTCTATTGCTGAAAATGCGGTCCCCCTCTTGACATGGATATGATGATAAGATTGCTTAGGGTCAGGTAACTCATCAGTAGGTGAAGTGTACAGCTGCTGAGGATTTCCGTTTCATCTCACCTCAGATATTATGTCAGTTCCATGTCATTTCCATCACTGAGAATGATTTGAGGGCTCACTGTGTCCCCTGTTATTGCGGTCACTTGACCTCAGATGTAACTTCTGTTTAATACCATCATTTTAACAGAGGCTACGAGTAGCGCACGTGCATGCACAGGCACACATACACACTGCCAGCACTTGACCTCTTGATGCCTGACACATGCCAATTGGCTCTGGCGTTCGGGTTTCCCTGCCCCTCCGTTTTCCCACAAATGAGTGTTAAGGCCCCAATGAATGGATTCTCATTTGAAGTTCTATTTTTTCATTGCCACCAGCATTCTTTAAAATTGAATCCTTCTGCTTTTGATACATTGTGGTCCCCAGTAATAGTATTTTTCCCCTTCTTGCCTTTTAAGCCAAGAGTCTAGAATTGGCTGTTCTGGTCAACGTTCACTCATTTCTATCTGAATCTCAATGAAGGTTTATATGGGAGGAAAGTCAAACACTTCTGCTTTATGAAGAGCGAGATGTTGCCCCATGCATGGTCCTCATAAACCCAGATTTGCAGAAAGTTAACAGAAATGAGTTTTAAATGCCAATGATTTGGTAGTAATGTGGCATGTTATTTACTTTGAACTGAAGTCTGGTGTGTGTACTACTTGCCCAATTGAAATCCAGTTATTTCAAACTTAATGTTTATTATAGATGGTTATAATCTCTCTATAGGATTTCTTGACTTATATTTCATTATACCTGATACGAAGTCTCTGCAGTAATGTTCCTATGGAAGAAGGTGGAAGCCATCTGAACAAGTTTTTCCATCTCTTCTGCTTTCCTTCATCTCTCAGATATTCTTCCTACTTTCATGCCTAACAGCAATGGATCCTTTCCTAGCCTCTTTTGTTTGGGGTTTTTTTGACAGAAGGGGAAGGAGACATATCCAGGGATTTAGTCGGTTTTGTATTATATCAATTTATTTACAAATAAAAAAATCAAGTCAAGGTTTAAGTATAATATCCAGAAGCTGCCATTTCTTAGTCTTAGTTGCTTGAATTTGCAATTTGCAAATTTGCTTTTACACTCATTTTCAGTGTAAACATTATATAGCAAGTAAGGTTAAACAACTTTTTGAGGTCAGAAGCAGTTATGTTGTAATATTATAGGGACCAATAATAACAACAATAGTTGATGTTGTTGTTGTTATTGTTATTCTGTGGTTAATCTTTGGTGAGATTCACAGCCTTTGGGGTTGGTTGGTATCTCAACAGCTCGAGTCCTAACCAAGGACCTGGGAACTGTTAGGTAACATTGGAGGATATAAGCTGTTCCAAGTAGGGTGGTTTTTTGTAGAATCAGAATGTTCAAGTCAAGTAAATTTAGAATTTCTAAATAGCAAGGTAGCTGTTTAGGTATTGCTCCAAGAGTTCCAATTACAATTGGGACAACACATGATTTCTTTTTCCACAGTCGCTCAACTTCAATTTGCAAGTACCGGTACTTTTGATTTTTTCTTGCTGTTTATCTTCAATTCGCACATAACCAGGTATTGCAATGTCAATGAGCCATACTTTTTTCTTTTCAACTATTGTTATGTCAGGTGTGTTGTAGGCCAAGTGCCTGTCAGTCTGAATTCTGAAGTCCCACAAGATCTTGACTTTTTCATTCTCTAGAACCTTTTCAACCTGATGTTCTCAGTGGGTTTTGCTGTACTCAAATCCAAACCTCTGGCACAATTTCCAGTGAATGGTCATGGCATTGTAGGTAGTCAATTTGAAATTGTACTGCACCCACTGATCAAATGGTTGACTGTCTCATCTTTCTCATTACAGAGGTGACATTTGCTGTTGGTGGTAACATGCTGAATTTTTGCCTTCATGCAATTTGTGGCTAAGGCTCGTTCTTGAGCTGCCAAAATAAAGCCTTCTGTTTCTTTTTCCAGTACTCCTAATCTTAACCAGTTCCAAGTTAGTTTTTGGTCAGCTTTGCCATCAATACCTTTCAAGTATTGGTCATATATAGCTTTGCTTTTCCAATTCTCAGCTCGCTTCTCAATTACTTCTTTCTTATATTCAGCTTTTGATTTAGTTGTCTTCAAAAGGCCTCCTTTATTTACATTATTATTGTTGTTTTTGTTATTATTGTTGTGAAAAATTAATTAAATTAATAATTAAATTAATAATAATTTATTGAGTCTGAACATCTGGCAAGCAATAAAAATAAATATTTTAAATTATTAAATTGGAACAAAATGCTGTGATAATCATATGATTTCATTTAAAAATTCAGAGCACTTATGGCTTGTCTTTCACATTAAAGTTTTGGGTTTAAATGGACATTACCATACCCTTGGACTCAGTCTTGCAGACTCTTGCTCTTAGGTGCTTTTACTACAAAGTCAGTGCCTAATTCAAACTGGAACAACGCATGTTGTGGATCCTTTCTATTTAAATGTTTTCATCCACTTGATTCTTAAATTTAATTTGAATGGTGCAGCCTAGGGTCTTTCAAACTTTGAGGTATACATTCCTCAGGGAGATGCAGACAGTGATGTAGACCATGTGATTGGTGTTTGAAATCTCAGCTTCCTACAACTAAATCATATTTGAACAGTTATACATTTTCTCCCAAATCACACGTACCTAGCAGATATGAGGACCTGGAGTATCAAGACTAGAGAGAAAAGATGTATAATCCCCTGAACATAGGTTGCTAACTCGGTGCAAAGCTTCCCAATGTCAGTCATAAGGAAATGACTGAACACTCAGTGGTAATCTTAAAATGATAGATGTTTTTGAGCCAGTGATAGAATTTGGATGATAATGTATGCCGACAGCACAGAAAGAGTTGCATAATCTGAAGTGTTGGGACTGCCTGAAGCATCCCAGAGTCTTCATGCAACTCCACAGCCTCCTAAAATGCCACTGAATAGACATTTGTTATGTGGGAGAAAAGGAACATTATGAAATAAATGGGAAATAACCATATAATGGAGCATCTGTGGACCATCCCTCTTTTGTCATGGTTAAAACACTAAGATGAAGTTCACTGGGACTTCTTACATCTGAAGGGCTGGGGGGGTAGTGAACAATTAGAATGATCTGCCCTGGAAAATGATGGATTCAGATGGAAATTTATCGGTGATATGACATAGGATTCTTCCAGTTCTCTTGAATTCAGAGGTGAGAAAAATTAAACTGTAGACTCTGTCAATCCTGGACAATCTGTGCCAACCAACATGTTCCTAGATTACCTAAGAAACATTTGAAGGGTCAAAGAAAGGTCAAAAGTGAGAAAGGGAAAGGAAGCTAGAACTAAATTTAGAAGAGAGAACTGCAGGGAAAGCATGAAAATTATGCCTAATTCTTTCTATGAATATCTTGGTAAATATTCACCCTGCATGAACTTTAATGTTCTAATAGTGACAACAGTGTTCTGATGAGACAACAGTGGCTATCACTAGAGCATTATTGGGGACATCTTTTCACTTATCAAATCTGGGAAATTTGAACCCAACCACATGCCTGATGCTTATCTTTCTTGTAGTAAAAGTAAATAATTGGCAGGAATGGAAGAAAAAAATTATTAATCACTCTTTTTTAAAAGTGCAATTCTATCTTGTCTGAAATAGAATGTAGTTTGCCCCTGTTGAAATAGCCTTCCTTTGCACCAACATGCTAAATAATTACAAATGTATTTCTAATCTTCTTCTTGGATAGGTTCATAGAATATGTATTGGTTTTACTGCTTCAGGAAACTGGAGGAATATGGGTTTATGTAAGCTGAGCTTCAGACCTTGGCTTGGTACTAAAACAGCTTGGTCATTCTGGTTGGTTTTTTTTTTTCTTTTTCAAAAGGAAACTGGGCTTTCTTGTTTGGTTTGAAGATGTTTCGCTTCTTCAGTGAATGGTGAATGGTGGAGAATGGATGGATTTTTATCCCTTGAGGTCATGTGCTTGTTAGCCCTCTTTCTGAGAGTCGTTGAGGCCACTTGGACATTTATATGTGGCCTCAGGGTCACCTGAATCCTGTAGTTTGCTTTTTCCCCCTGGAAATCCATTCATTCTTCCATACCATTTGAAGGGTGCATAGCTAAATGTCTATGGAGATTCCCAGTCATCCAGGTCATCGTTGTCTGAAAAGGGCCTTTCTTTCAAAAAGCAACTGGTTGAACAGTAAAGTTAACTCATTTAGTCCAGAGATTACTACAATTATTACACCAGTCATAGGGAATTTAAAGACTATTGCCATGGCTTTCCCCTGCATAACTTATAGTAGCCATGAATCCTGGAGGATACCAAGTTGTGGACTTGTTCTTTCAGGCAAAGTCCAGACAGATCATTAGTATATATACAGATGGTTTTGGACAAGAAGACCAACATGATCCTGTTGTAGAACAATTTCATCTTAATTTATCTTATCCATGCCTTACAATTTCCTGGCACAAAGTTTCATACATTTCTAGCCTGGCTCAAGGTGGCAATGTGTAACTGGTTATCAATAACTTAGTGGTAATATTCACCTAAAACTAGCAGTAATCTTCTCTAGGTGATCTTATTTAAATACAGCAGGTATATAAGGTAGTAGGAAAGGAATTGGTTCCTCACTAGCAGCTTATATTGTGCCAGAATGAGAATAAATTTTACAAACTTTATTATGACTTCAAGAAGTAGTCGGTGTTACTACAAGGCCACTAGTGAGAAAATATCTCCAATTAATTGTATCATACCAATAAGACCAATAAAAGGTATGTATGTATCTACAATAGCAGGGTAGAAAGTAAATGTCTAATGTTACCATTTGAGCACAAAAATTGTGTAGGCACTATTTATCAAATCAATCAAAGGAAACTTTAGTTAATTCAAGGAAGGTCCTACTTTAATCAGGTGATTAATGGTAGATAGGAAAGCAGTCACTCACAGTGTGCATCTTGAATGCATTAGGTGAATGTATGCCGATCAAATACAGGTAGATCTTGACTTACGACAATAGCACCCAAAACTTCTGTTGCTAAGTGAGATATTTGTTAAGTGAGTTTTGCCCCAATTTTGATGTTTTGGGCATAGTTGTTAAGTGAATCTGGCTTCCCCATTTGGCTTTGCTTGTCAGAAGGTGGCAAAAGTGATCACATAATCCTGGGACAACCGTCATAAATATGGGTCAGCTGCTAAGCATCCAAATTTTGATCACATGACCATGGGGATGATGCAATGGTCGTAAGTGTAAAAAATGGTCATGCATCATGGTTTTCAGTGCCATTGTAACTTTGAATGGTCACTAAGTGAACTGTGGTAAGTCGATGACTACCTGCAGATTGAATCAAGAAACCTTCAATATGGAGAACAAGGGTATCAATGGCTATCATTATGGATGCCTAAGGACACCCTCCGGGTTGGAGAGATAGGCAGGATATCTCTCAATGCCATTTGCAGGGAATCATAAACAGGTGAAGACATCTGCTTGGGAAGACCCTGAAGCAAATGGGGAGCCACTGTGTGAGACAGAATGCTGGACTGGATGGGCTGTGGTCTGTTCCAGCAAGGCTATTCTTATGTTCTTATGTTCTTATGTTCTTAATATTAACTGTGGTCAAAGTTACCCTGAGATAAGATGGGCAACTAATAAATTTTACAACTAAATAAATAAACTGTGTTTCTGTGTTTTTCTAAGAAGTGTTACAGATAGAGAACATGAGTAATTACAACTGATGATGCAACAAAATTTTATCTTTGTGTTGGAAATCTTGGTAAATCAGTTTGCAGCAACAGAAGAACATTTATTAAACCAAGCAAGAAAAAAAAATATTGCATAGGTCAGCCAACAGAAGGCAGCCTTAGAATGAAACTTTAACTTGTCAATTTTCCTGGGTTTGGGTTGAAAAAAAATTCTGTAGTACATTTGGGCATCCCCAGGCTTGGATGAAAAAATATGAATACATTTATTTAAAAACTAGCTGTACACAGCCACGTGCTGCTGTGGCCCATTCTGGTTAAATGGCCAACCAATCTGTGTGTAGATCTACACCTGCACGCACCAACACATACACACAACCACCGTATTACCACCAACCTACCTACCTACTGTATTTCTCCCTCTCTCCCTCTACCTACCTACCTATTATATTTCTCCCCCTCTCTCTATTACTCTACCTACCTACCTGCCTACCTACCTATTGTATTTCTCCCTCTCTATCTATCCCTCTACCTACCTACCTACCTACCTACCTACCTACCTACCTACCTACCTATCTACCTACCTACTGTATTTCTCCCTCTCTATCCTTCTACCTACCTACCTACCTACTGTATTTCTCCCTCTCTCTCTATCCCTCTACCTACCTACCTACCTACCTACCTACCTACCTACTGTATTTCTCCCTCTCCATCTATCCCTCTACCTACCTACCTACCTACTGTAATTTCTCCCCCCCCCTCTCTATCCCTCTACCTACCTACCTACTATGCAGCTTCCTGGGACCAGAAATGGGCCACTTTGGAGTTTGCCACCCCCGCGCTTTGTTTTGGGCTTAGTAGGCCTGTCTGAAGCTTCCTGGGACCAAAAATTGGCCACTTGGGAGTGTGCCACCCCCTGCATCTTGTTTTGGGCCTGACAGGCGTGCATGCAGCCTCCTAGGACCAAAAATGGGCCACCTGGGAGTGTGCCACCCCCGCGCCTTGTTTTGGGCCTATTAGGCTTGCCTGAAGCCTTCTGGGACCAAAAATGGGCCACATGGGAGTGTGCCACCCCCTGCATCTTGTTTTGGGCCTAGTATGCCTGCCTGGGCCACATGGGAATGTGCCACCCCCTGCATCTTGTTTTGGGCCTAGTATGCCTGCCTGGGCCACATGGGAATGTGCCATGTGTGAGGGAATGTTGGAGGCTTATTCGGTTGCTGAGGAAACGACAGTTGAAAATGTGAGGGGCGTGTGCGTGACGCATCATAAAAAGCAGCCGGGTGGGAGGAGCTTAAGGGAGGTGAAAACCTCAGAAGTGCGTACCTTTTACATTTGTGCTGCTTGCACATGGCACACGTGTGCCAGCCACACAAACTGTACGTATGATTGCTTCAGAAGTTCTTGGGAACATTGTGTGAAAATTTGGTGCTGATCGGTGCAGTACTTTCTGAGATTAGTGGCTTTGCACAAACTTTTAAATTTTTATTTATATAGATTCTTCTATTTCTCCTTCTGGATAGTTTGCTATATAACCCTCAAGTCTATAGAAGAACCTTCTCTGAAATATTTTTTTAAAAGAAAGAACTTGGCTAACATATAAAATTAATGTGGCTGCCATAAAAAACAACTTGAGATTCTTTTTTTTTTTAAGCCGCAAGCAATAAACATTTAGCAGTTTAGTTGATATATGGAGTGCTTGGTGCTTTCTGAGCTTATAGACGTTTCATTATCAAACTAGATAACATCATCAGTACTAGAAGGGAGTGGAGTTGCTCTTAATTTTGCTTGCCCTGTCAATGTTGGGGGGGGGGATTGTTCTTGTTTAATTATTACTGTAGTTGTTTGTTTAGTTGATGGACAGCAAATAATAATTGGGCTACCTCCTATAGAAGTGGAAGATCCACATTTGGGCAATATCATTCCAGATTGCTCCAAAATGGTTCACACTATTACATATTTCTGCAAGGCATAAACAAGCAAGTAAAAGCTCTACATAGATAAAATATATTCTAATCTGGCAGATTTTCTATTTTAAAAAAACATTTGAGGTTTCATCTGCAGTAGTAGGATGGAAGGAGAGTTCACCAAATATACAAGAATAAGTATTGTACCTTCAGATTGGTCGTTCCTCTTTGATTTACTGTAGCAAACTACACACAATGTGAAGCAAAACCCTGCACAGATGGCTCAGAGCTCCTACTAATGAGCCAAGGCATATGCAAGAGAGAGAGAGAGAGAGAGAGAGAGAGAGAGAGAGAGAGAGAGAGAGAGAGAGAGAGAGAGAGAGAGAGAGAGAGAGAGAGAGAGAGATACATACATACATACTCTTGCATTCATTTTCTAGTTTTTCTTCCCTGTAAAGCAGGAATGACAAACTTGGCAACATTAAGAATTGAGGGCTTCAACTCCCAGAATTCTGGAAGTTGAATACCACAAGTCTGTAAGTTGCTGAAATTGGACTCCACTGTTCTAAAGGAAATCCTTTTTCAGTAGAAAACTGTAAGAAAAGATCCGCAAAGCAATCAGCCGAGGCCTTTTTCATACATCTGGTGCGCTGGTGGTCCAGTGATTAAAATGCACTATTGCAGGCAAACTCTGCCGCATCCTGGAGTTCAAACCTGATGGGGCTCAAGATTGACTCAACTGTCCATCTTTCCAAGGTCGGTAAAATGAGGACTCAGATAGCTGAGGGAAATACACTGACTTTGTAAACCACCCAGGCAGTACTGTAAAGCACTAGATTTAAAGGTTTAGATGTAAAGGTTCCCCTCACACGTATGTGCTAGTCATTCCCAACTCTAGGGGGCGGTGCTCATCTCTGTTTCAAAGCCAAAGAGCCAGCGCTGTTCAAAGACATTCTCCATGGTCATGTGGCTGGAATGACTAAATGCCGAAGGTGCATGGAACGCTGTTACCTTTCCACCAAAGGTGGTTTCTATTTTTCTACTTGCATTTTTTTACATGCTTTCAAACTGCTAGGTTGGCAGAAGCTGGGACTAGTAACGGGGGCTCACTCCGTTATGCGGCGCTTGGGATTTGAACTGCTAAATTGCTGACCTTTCTGATCGATATGCTCAATGTCTTAGCCTCTGAGCCACTGCATCACTTAAAGCAGGGGTCTCCAACCTTGGCAACTTTAAGCCTGGAGGATTTCAAAGCCAGTATTCCCCAGGCTTTGCTGGCTGGGGAATACTGGGAGTTGAAGTCCTCCAGGCTTAAAGTTGCCAAGGTTGGAGACCCCTGACTTAAAGCACTAAGGGCTAGCATATAAATTGAAGTGCTATTGCTAATACTACCTACATATCTACTCTATAAACCTAAGAGTGCCATTGACCCTTACTGTCGGCACCCCATAAGTCTCTCTGCTCTCTGACGAATGTGTTTTCCTGATGTCTTTACTGTACTTGCACTTTATGTTGTTGTCTGTACAATTTAAAAAAAAACCCAACACTCAATTTAGCATCTTTTTTTCTTAAAGGGTGATGAAGAATGGAGGAGGCAGCCTTCAAGATGCAATTGTCTAGGACAAACAAATTATGTACTTTTACCTCATTAAGTCCCAAATGGCACAAAATAATACTGCCTACAGTGTGAAGCCTGTAAGGAAGTGGGGGAAGAAAAACTGAAAGGATCTTAGTCCTACTTGTT
>CM077644.1:75979374-76186874 GCA_039707465.1 Rhabdophis nuchalis
TCCCTGTTTATGGGAGGGTATTTAATTGTCTTACCAGAAAAAAATCAAATTGTTTTAAAAAAAGAAGCATGTAAGACTGTAGCTCTGTGTTTGCATGTTAGTCCTTCTGGTTACATTTTTAAAGGACGCGTTTCATTGCATCTTTTAATCGACACCCTCCCTCCCTCATTGTAATAAGAGTTGTCACATTCCTCAGCCTTGCCGGACATGTGCAAACATGCCATTTTCTCCATCTTAAAATAATAAGAACTCCCCCCCCCCACCCCTCAAAACCTGTCTCTTCCTATGAATATTATCAACTTAAATATTGTTTGAGAGCATTCGTGTTTCAGTTTTATGCAGTGATTCTTTCCACTAATTGTTTTCCTGCACCTTGATCCCATAATTAGGATCTGACTAATTATCTAATTACCAAGTAGCAGAAGGGCAGGTTGATGGCGACATTTTAGCCATCTTTCAAAGCCTCGTTATCCTTGTGAAAGTCACGGCTTCCTCTTGGCTGCAGGCAGCTGCGGCAGACTCAAATAGCTCTCCACCTTACCACATTTGTCAGCCCCTTCATTACTATGGCAAATTTGACACATCAGAAATGTCCTTTTGACAGGGAAGTTTATACTGGAAGGAAAACTGAAGCAAAAGAAAGAAAAACCGGACAAAGATGAAAGTGTAATTTATATTCTGGGATTTGTAATAGCGCTCTCTCGTCTTTAAGGGAGAATATATATGTCTCCACTTTAAGGAATTGGGACAGGCAGGCATTTAGGGGTGCCCTGGGGCATGGAGAGGCCTGATCAGGTGCATGTGGCTCAACTCATTACACAACTCAGTGGGACTTCCAGACAGAGAGTCACTGTCACACTGGACACCAGGATGTAGCGTGAATTTCCACCCCAGACTCCACTGGGCCCCTCTCATTGTAAAGAGGCTGTTGATTTTTATTTTTATTTTTTAAATTGTTCTTGGCTAATGCCAATTGGTTAGATGGATGGTAATCATCTAATACCTTTAGTTCTGCCCATCCCTTAATTTTTACATATTCTGAAAATTAAAAAGGAACAGCCAGAAATGTAAGGAGGAGCCTTCTTTTTCTTGACTCTACAGTTTAAAGCTCATCCTCCTGTTATGTGAATGTGCTTACAATTACAAATGCACACACCTATGCTTATGTCAAACAAGATGCACGCGCGCGCGCACACACACACACACACCCCTTTGATTCCAGCCTGATTGTATTTTCCCATAAGTTCAGTGGAAATACTATAATTCAAGGTAATTATAGCCTGGTTTGAGCATGATCGCTTGTTCATTTGCCTTGGCATATATAAATGTATGTTTATGCAATAACTGTATCTGTCAAAATTTCTTTATGCTCCAAGCTTCGTTTTTCATTAAAGAAGGATTAATTTAAATTAAGCACCACAAGCTCTTTATTACCGCAGTAATCAACGGCAAATAATTAGTGTATGGGAGTGTGTGTATGTGTAAATATATATTTCTCTTTCAGAATCAATGTTCTGCATTGGAACAATTTGCACATACTTAAACTGACTGAAATGTTCCTGAAATTACATTTGCTGTGCAGTTGTTTGGCTGAGTTACGCTAAAGTCTACTACGCAGTCATTGATGCATCCACAATGACTATATAAAATGTGTTTAATTGGCATGAAAAGGCACTAATGCCATGGTGGTGGGATTCCATTATCTGAAAGGACATCTCATTTAGTAGGTGCTACTAAAGAATCCACTAAATTTAGTAGATCTGGAGAAGAGAACGAGAAGGTAGGAAGTGACAAAAGCAGGGTGTGACACTTAGCATTTAGGCAGGCCATCAATAAACCCAAGCTAACTGACTGGAATTGGTCCAAATTTTTACAGTCCTGAGAGGAAGGTTTGTGAAATGTTTTTCTAATTCTAATTTTACTGAAATATATTTTTCACAGTTTACCAGTTGTGAAAGAGGCAGTGACAATAATGTAATTCAGTAAACATGAAAAAAAAAATTTGTTTCACACACTTTCTCACAATGCGGTCACCTTCAGCCGAGATAATTACTCTGAAATGAGAAGGCATGTTTCACCACATAGGTTATGCATAGTTCATATAGTGAAATGGACTACATTAAGATACATAATCTGTAATGTGTTTCTTGCAGTTTAGTAAACCTTGGAGATGTCAGCTGCTGGTGGAGAACACACACACTCGCATCAATATTCCTGTTAATTGTTGTATTACAAATTATTAACATCTCCCTGCTGTGGGAGTTCACATTTATTCTTGTCAGGGATTTAATACACCTACACACTGTCCCACGAGTTTACAATAGATTAGAACATTTGCCTTTCATAAACCTGGTTTTTTCAATGTAATTCCACTTTGTTCTACCAAAGCATAATGCCCCCCATGACACTGCCACAACAGAACAACATTTCTGCATTCTATTTATCGTTTGCAGTTTATTTAAAAAAAAAACACTGTTATTGGGATAAATGCAGATATTGTTAAAAGGCTGGTGGCAAGCTAGTAGTGAATTTGTTTACTGTGGGCTTTTCCCAGTCATTAATTGAGCATGATGGGAATTGCAGTTGAATACTTCTGAGGTTTATCAGATTGGGGATAATAACATCATCATGCAGGTAAGGAGACTCATCTTGAACCATGTTAATTGTTCAAAAACAGATGACAAATACAATTTCAGATTTCCATCTGAACTCCGAAGATATAAAACTGGGTATAATAGTTATGCTAGCCAAAGGTCTGCATGGCTTCATTCGCTGCTTCCAGGTCTATGGGCAATTATAAAGTGTGTCACTTCCAGCTACCCACAGAGGGGCACCTGCCCGGTAAAATGGATATCAGTAGTGTTTTTGCTCAGCCAAACATAAGGCCTCTAGGAATCTGGCATCTGCTTTACAAATCCAGCAACCATGCCTTGTTGGTGGACTGCCCTTGTGTGGCCGAGATCTGTATTTGCAACAGAAGTTTTTTTCTATAGTCCAATATGGAAGAACAAAAATTGACATTAAAAAATGAAACAAAATTTAAGACTCGATGAAATATTTCATAATTTGTAGAGTGACACCAAAGGATTAGATCCAGCACTGCTTTCACGTTACAATTATGGTGGTAAAGAGAAACAAGAAGAGGGAATGCTATGTATGTGGTCTAGAGCTTCTGAACAAAGGCAGGATGTAATTCTAACCAATAAATATATACCGGGTACTTCAAGAGAAAGAAAATGAAGGGGTGTTTTCAGATGAGTGTTGAAATTTAAACAGTTCAGATTTCTTGCCCTAACTCTGCTATAAAATTTGCTGTGTGGTGGTCATCTACAGACTCAGGAATAACTAGGCAGATACCATTCTGTCATGGTTGCAAAGTTGGATTTCATATTTTCCTCACTTTTGCAAGCTTGTGATTGTCCATTCAAGATTAGGGTCCTATAGCAGAGATCTCAAATCTATTTCAGACAGGATCTCTCTTTCAATTGTATTCTGGAGGCTGCATTGCAACCAATGGAGAGGAACCATACAAAGAAATGGGCGCCTGCTAGAGAACAACTAAAATATATTTTATTAAAATTAGGGTGGATGTCATTAATATAATTACTATTCATAAATGCAGCTTCTCCCATTCAGATACACTAAAAGTTACAATTCAGCAGAAATACTTGGGGGAGATCTTGAGGTCACACTCAAGAGATGTGAACACACACACACACACACACACACACACACACACTTAGGTCCACTTGCATATAAATTACCATTTCCAGCATCAGAAAAACCACCTTTTTCTACCACAGAATGTGCTAGAACGATTAGGAGGCAAAAATCTTCAACCTGTAACTGATTAAGGTCTTGTCAATTTTTGGTAGCAAAAAAAAAACCCCAAAACAATAACACAACAACAACAGGAGCTACTACCAACAATGTAATTAAAATCACAAAGCTGAGCTGGATTTTTTCTCCACAAGGGTCAATTCTGAGGCTGGGACCTGCCAGTCAGTAGCTCTTGATCACATTACAAGATCAACTAGGCCCTATGGGTAAGGATGAGTGTTTTGTAAAAATCTAAATCCTAGCTAATTAGCCACCAAATTAATATGGAGAAATCAGAGTGACCTTGGTCTGTGACCAAGTGTTCCTCCAGAGTGACCTTGGTCTATGTGGTCAAGTGTTCCTCCTGATGTTTATGATCAAGACAGAGTCTTAGAATAGAGACTGCTTAGAAACAGTGTCTGTTCTCGTCACAGGCATTTTTGTTTCTACTTCCCTGTGTACAACCATCCAGGGAGAAGAAAAAGTGGCCTCCCCACTTTTTCAAATTAGTGCTAATCCTGAGTGTGCTTCTTTGTTTTGAAAAAAATAAATAATAGAAATAGCAAAGAATGGAAAAGAATTTTTCAATCTCTTTTTCAGCTTGGAGATTTTAAGAAGTCATCAACGGAACAAGTCAAGTCATGGGAGATCATTCAGTCCTTGGGAATATGTCAATAACCTGGAACAAGGGATCACTAGGTTGCGAAGTCACACAAACATGATCTCTATGTAAAACTTTATTTTTATATTTCTGCACAAATATTTAGATAAAATATGTTTTCTTCTGAGCCACCGTTTAATGCAAACAAGTACCACGGAAATTTAAAACAGTGTTTTTCATGTTTGGCAACCTGAATGTGGGTACACTTTCAAGACTCACAATCCCTCAATCATCATATTGAAGAGTTGAAGTCTACCCACGTTCAAATTGTCAAGGGTCAGAAACACAGCCATAGAGAACACCAATGGGAATGTACAAACAAATTTTCCTTTGTTCTATCTTTAATTAAACACTGGTCAGATGATGCATTTCCCAGCCTGGTGTAAAACTAAATAAATCACTACAGGTTATAGTCATTCAGATGATCAAAATCTGAATGCCCTGGGTCCTCTGTGGAGAAGGGCGGGATATAAATTTAAATAAATAAATAAATAAATAAATAAATAAAAGTACATGAAGGCAACAGAATGCTGGTAAAGCTACTTACAATAACAAATGGAAGGCATGCATGCAGATTTTAAAAAGATGTCTGATGAACTAATCCCAAGAGCAGTAAACAGTAGCTTGTTGTCCTACCTCCTGGCTGACAAAGAAGCCAATTTGGACATAGTTGTTTGCATGTTGGTATTCCTCCAGTGGATATTTCATTGTACATTCATTTCTTCAATCCTTACCACCACGAAAGAGAAAAGCAACCTTTGAGAAACGGTTGGGGACACCCTTATTCTCATCCACCCAATTTCTCCACCTAGTACTGTGATGCAATTACATTAGGACCATTTTTTCCAGGACTGTTTTACATTCTGCAGAATTTGAGAAAACTGGGGTATGTAGCCAAGACCCATAAAAAAAAAAAACCTTTGGGTTGGATATGCTTGTCCATGCATTATGTTTTGACTCTGAAAATCAGGCAATGTGAATTTAGCAGCTCGGCCAGTAATGTCTTTTTCCTCTAAAAGCTAACTATCTGACACTTTTGAGTTTCACTTATTCCAACATTCAGTTGCATTTTAGTGCTCAGAGCCATAAGAATGCATTGAAACTTATGGAGCCTGACATTTTAACAATCATGTTGTAGAATGATTCATCACAATTTACTTTCTCCTCAAATGTATCCTAGAAGAAATGTAATCTGGAACCAGTTATTTGGCCTCAGTCTAAAACCATAATCTGCTTCAGTGAAACAGAATGCCACTCCATTTTAAATACAGTTTACTTTTTATGTGATTGATACCACTTCTGATCTTTATTTTCTTTCAAAGAAAATAAAATTATTTTCAACTTCTGCCTAAATTCCAAGCAAAGACTTCTGTGTAATTTGTTTCTCTTGAGCCCATCAGGAGTTAAAAGAGGAAAAAGTTGAAGAATATTAACAATATGCCATTCAGCATCCCTGCCTATTTGTCTTTTGGAATATTAAGTGACCCTGTATTGTCTATTTATCTGTTAGTGTTTTCAAATATGAATTGTCATGCATTCCTTAAGTCCCTGGAGTGCACTAGGACATAAACAATAAGTGTGACTGTACCAAATCATGAATGACATTTGAGAAAAATGTTAATTAGACTAATTCTAATTCATAATTAAAACATAAAAATTAAGATGATGTAAATAAGGTTTGCAGACCGTCTTGGAAATTTGATCATGCAGCAAATTAAAGAAATATCCAACTACTAAAGGGAAATGACCTGTACTTAATTACATTCAAATAAAATCAAAATAAAGAATGGTTCACCCTGATATGTTTATTTGATTTAGTATTTTGTTTTATATTTGATTATATTATAACATAGTGTGGAGGAGAATGGAGAGGAGGAGAAGGAGGGGGGAGGCGATAAAATGACAAGCTAAGATATGCTAAGCTAAGACAAGATTTCTTCAGATAATATATAATTAACTTGTGGATTTCATCATCATGGAATATAATGGCTTCTAGTTATGTTAAAATTGGTTAGCCGCAATAATGCAGATGATATATTAACATCTTTAACAGATGGTGCATAAACATCTTAACAAAGATGAAATATATATGGAATTCTAAAGTTGAGAGCACAATATTGTTGAATATTGGCTGCTATGAATAGCAATCTTTGGCAGGATATTGGGGCTGTCCAATGCTAATGTTTTATAATAGGGCAGTATACCGGTATTGCTGTTCTACAGGAAGTATCATACTATCTCTTTTTTTGTTCTTTAAATAGAAGGTAATCTGCAGTAAAATTATTCCCATCGAGACGCTATCACCTAACTGTACAGTTAAGGAATCTTTATAAGTGTCTTCATCTTTAGACCTCAAGTTCTGACGATTTCATAGATGAAGACAGCAGGCTCAAGAAGACAGATTGGGTCAAGTTGTGTTGTGTTGCATGGAAAGAAGGAAATTTCCAGCCGACACAGAACTTTCTGCTTCAAGGCTTCATTGACACTTTCCCTACCCTGTTATGTTGTCCCTCTGCTCCTGTGTGTGATCTCCAATATAGTGAAACAATAATATATCACTAGAGCTGACCCTTTGCCCTTTATGAATTATCTGTTTTAGAAAGACGTGAAACCACCTTTTATATCCCACATAATAGATATTTAGACATTGTGGATCAATACTGAACAAGTTTGCTACTTATAGCAAATAGGTGCCAAAGGGGCATTCTGATATTGACCTCTGACTCTTGGGTTGACAAGAAATCTATTGACAGAAGGGAAAAATAGGTAAGGCATTTAGTTTCAGTTTATAAATACCGCTTTGTGTCAAACAACAGCACTTTCTCTTCAATGAATTTTTTCCCCCATACTTTAAAGGCTGGAGAAAAGATTTCCCTAAATGCTTTAACTCTGACCAATGTAAAACTGGCTGGGTGTGAATAACTGGGGGTTAGGGGGGGAAGAGCAATATTTACATGGCATGTTTTCCCATCTGTTACTTATCTTTCTACTGTCAGCAAAGACTGTCTCCATTATTAAATAGTTTGTAAGCAAGAATATCTCCAGGGCTTCTTAAGATTAAGGTACCAAGTATATACCAAAATATATTTCCATCCTGCCTTAACTTAGATACTCCATTATTGATCTTCCTAAATATATTGAATGTAATTAATATAGAATGTAATGAAATCAATTGATAGTAATAGCACTGACTGTTGATATAATAACGTCGCTGCATTATGTTCATTAGTGCACGAATACATCATCAAAGAGAGGCTGGTTGTTTAGCATGATCACAGAATACAACATATTCTGCCCCAGAAAGTATACAATTCACAATTTATTTGGTTGCGACAATTAACTTTGTCTTGTTGGGCTAAAATGCAATCTATGTGAAAGTGGCATGGGGCTGTGCAAGGAGGGGGAAAAAAGCTCTTTTGAAATAATATACGAAACAATGTACACACTGTATTATCATGTCACACTCCAGCAGCACTGCATTGAAGTCTCAGTGGTATTCCTGCTGTTAAGCACCATTGAAAACACATTTGTTCTGACTGTTCTTTTCTTTTAAAGCTCCTCTCCTCTTAGCCAAGATGAATCACTAGTGGATCTACACTGACTTTTGTGGGCTGAGTCAGGCCTTGAAGTTGCAAGCTATCTCCTATGGCTCAAACTTTTTAATTAATTTTAACACGAATGCACAAATGAGAGTTAATCACCATGCCACTGCATCCTTTAATTTACCAAGTTGAGTCACTAAAATTTTCTCCTCAGAACCCTGACTGAATGCCATGCTGCTTAAAATAGGCCCCTCAAGCAGACTTTGGTGTATCTGCGATTGGTTTTTCTTTTCTTTTTGTTTAAAAAGATGATTTGGGAAACAGTTAAAAACTATCCTGTCCTGCTTTGAAAAGAAAAGAAAAGTGGGGGGACACTTGTTAGGTGCATGATTAAATATGTTTAAAACAAATCTTTAAGATGGCTAAACACAAATGAGGCTTTAGAAGTACTCCAAAAATGGCAATTCTGTCAATGGAAATGCTAGTTTTAAATAATCAGGAGCAAGTAGATCTAAGACACTACAAACCAGATTAAAAGTCATTCAATAAAATGAGAATGATAAGGGAATCTATCTGGATCCAATCAATGGCTTATCCTGATTTCATTCTGGAAAGATAGGCCTTTGCCTACTTCAATAGGTATCTCCCAAAAGCAATTTAATAGACAGTTATCAAAGAGAGAGAGATTCTTTCCTGAGAGGAAATTAGGCTAAGTCACTATCATTGATAAATTGTGAACAGAGTACAAAAATATTTTTATTTATATGTTGAGAGATCTACATTACCAAGACCATATGAGTCACTGATCAAATTCTCAGTATGATACCACAGACTCCCTCCAAATTTCTCATCAGTGATATGTTTGGTGGGTTTCAAGTGGAATAATAATTAAATCAAAAGGGAATGATCCTATCCATTCTATTTAATTTTAATTTCATTTGAACAGAGATTAAATCAGATCCATTTTCATTTTTTCCTAGCCTATCTGATTTGTCCCCCCCTTAGTGCTATCCAAAACTTTGTTCTGCTTTGTTCATTTTAGGAATGTAGTCCCAGCATATCATTTAAAAGCCAGACACAATTCTGGAAAAGATGGCTTCGCTCTATTTCATAACTTGTAGTCCTATGTATCTAGAACATAATGTTATATAGCTTACACCATATTGTTGAGACACATTTGTGAGGGGAAAAAGTTTTACCTGTTAACTGAGATTACTAAAATCTGGATTCTTTGTTTCAAAAAGAGTACTTTACTTCAAATTAATTCACGCAAACTGCAAACGCCAACCCTATAACAACATTGATTGTGCAACCAACTACTTCACATTTTTAATTGTTTTCATGAAACCTGCGCTCAAAAGGGCCTGATATCCAATCATGTATTTAATTTGATTTTTTAAAATTTTTCTTAATTTAAATTGCTGTAAGTGATCAGCTATTTAGTAAAAAGCTCCTCTAAATCTTACTGCTCTTGCTGTTCTTGAGTGCCTGGTTTTCTATATAATGTGATTTAGACTATGGTTTAAATAGAAATAGGTAATGTGGTCTTTGAGGGACGTGGTGGCTCAGAGGCTAAGACACTGAGCTTGTCGATCAGAAGGTCGGCAGTTCAGCTGTTTGAATCCCTAGCACCATGTAACAGAGTGAGCTCCCGTTACTTATCCCAGCTTCTGCCAACCTAGCAGTTTGAAAGCATATAAAAATGCAAGTAGCAAAATAGGAACGACCTTTGGTGGTTCCTTTGGTGGAAAAGTAACAGTGTTCTGTGCTTCTTTGGTGTTTAGTTATGCCGGCCACATGACCACGGAGATGTCTTTGGATAGCACTGGCTCTTCGGCTTTGAAATGGAGATGAGCACCGCCCCAGAGTCGTGAACATATTTACAGATATACCAAATCCCAGTTAAATGTAGTTTAGTAGGATAAGAAAACAAAACCCCACAGAAACCCAAGACTTACATCTGATGCTATAGCCAAGATATATTTTCCCAAAAGTAAACTATTTTAATATTTTGACATTAAATTTAATATTTTATTTTATATGTTTACTGTCCCTTTGAAGAAACCAGTAACCATAATAACCATAATCATTTAAGTGAGATGAGTGGTGCAGAAATATAAGAAATAGATATTATCGACTAATTTTTAAAGTCACTTTTTACTTTAAAAAAATTAAACTGTTCTGCATCTAGCTTATAACTCACGTTTTGCAATATTTTGACTGTTTATTTTTTCCTATTATTAAATAGAAGCTCACATTTGTCTCTTTTTATCGTAAAAGGTTTCCATTTTCCATTGTAGAAACTAATGGCTGAAATTAGGTGTGTTCAGGACCTGGGATTGAAAAATGTGATATATTTCATTAGATATATATAGCTCCTTACAAAAGAAATAAATTTTGTAGCTGAATCCTATTCAGAAAAGATCTCCCGATCCCTGTCACTGATGTGAAACAAATAATAATGTAACTCTAGTGGATTTGAAATCAAACTGAATCACCGCAGAAAAGAAATGAATGGGATTGTTGTGTTTTGCATTGGACAAAATAATGTGAATTAGTTTCAAGCTGTATAAAAAACAAATATCAGAGAGTCAGAAGCTACATTCCTACGTAGAATGATTTTGACACAGAAAGACATAATTTAGTGAGACTTATTTCCAAGTAAACATGCAAAGAATTACACCTACTAAAAAACCATGATGGATTATTCTTCATTTAGTGAATTCTAGTCATTATTTAAATGAGAGAAAATTGGCTAAAGAGCTATTAGGATAATATACTTAATTTAATTTAATAAAATTATTAAAGGATTCTCCATTAACCTGCATTTGCTCAGAATGCCAGAGGGATGATTTGTCAGAACGGAATAGTATAATACCTGCGATGACTAAAAGAACCATTTTTCAGCCAATTAAGACTTCCTAGAATATCAGAAAATCTGGCATTCATGAAGTATGAAATGCCTGATTAAATATTATTTCAGCCTTGAAATATATCCATGCGTATTGTAGAGCACTGAAGCATGTTGGTCAATAAAACTGATCAAATATTTTATGAGAAATTTCAAACTATAATTAAGGAGTGCTAAAATAAGCAAAATCTTTCCCTGGACCAATATCCATGGTTGTTGGGAGTATATAGAATTTCTAATTATGTAGTAGGATTCATTGGGCACATTTATCTTTAAGGGTTGGCAGAGAAAGTTATTGTTAACATTTAATCTTATCTTTTAAAATTGGGATTTCATTCAAAATGAAATGCCATCATTCAGCAATTGGCCCTTTCCAGGTGTCCAAATTCGCTCAGGATTTCTTTTATCTGTGTAAATGGAGAGAAAATATTTACTCCTCAAACATTCTGGTTGATTCTGTCTTTCAAATTCAAAATATAATCGAATGTGGGTTCACTCCTCATTTTACAATAACGATGATGAAAGTACACAGTTACAGGATTACAACACCATGCGGTCCTTTCGAGGTGTATTGTTTGCTTGCTTTGCATCATTCTGAAATGAACAAGGGAGGGGGAAAATCAGTTGCAAATAAGTGATCTGTCCAGAAGATTATGACTGCCAGGCTAGGTATGGGAGAAAACCGGGAATTTTCTGCACAGAGGCACCAGCAGAGGTTGCTGCTCACCTCATTAAAAATATATGCCAGCTAATAATTTAATTGACTGGGAGAAGTCAAAGGGGAAGCTGCAACTGTCCCAAGAGAGGAATACATTTATTACTTTATCTTGGATACAGCATGTTCTTTACCTTACTTTTCTCACAAGTTGAAATTCATATACATCAACTGGGTCAGTATAAAATCAGTTTGGCTGAAGGAATGGGGCAATTCCGAAAGCCATATATTTAATGTAATCTTAATTTTCCATGTCACAAAGCCTTCAGACTATTATTGAACAAATTTGTCTTTTTACTTTTTCTTAGAATAAAAAGAAAAGAGTTATTTTACTGTATCTATGGACTTGCTTTTTTTAAGGGCCTGTATCAAATTCGGAAATGCATCTTTCTTTTCTCACACATTCAGAGTTTGACAATGAATTGGGTAGTGTCATACAAATTAATGAGACAGAGAGAAAGATTTGATTCACTAGAAAGCTCCACAGTATTCGGTAGGATTTTCTTGCAATCTGGTGTCCATAAAGTTTCAAGTGAAGTGGGTTTAACTATGGCCTAGTTCAGTGGTCAGCAAACTCATTATTCAACAGAGCCGAATATCAACAGTACAACGATTGAAATTTATTTTATGAGCCAGAAAAAGGTGTGGCCTGTTTTGTGGGAGTGGCTCAGTGGTCATGTGACCTGATGGGCATGACCAACTTGGAAATGTGGTGAAACTCATTTAATGACAGGCTTGCTTAGCAATCAAAATTTTGGCCTCAATTGTGGTCTTTCTTTCTTTCTTTCTCTCTCTCTCCCACTTTATTTCTCTTTCTATTTTTCTTTCTTTCTCTTTGTCTCTTTTTCTTTGTCTCTCTCTCTCTGTCTGTCTATCTGTCTCTCTCCTCCCTTCACCCATCTCTATCAGTGTGTGTGTGTGTGTCTGTCTATCTCTGATTCCCTCTCTCCCTACCTCTCTCTCTGTGCCTCTCTCTGTCTCTCTCCTCCGTCCACCTATCTCTATCACTCTGTGTGTGTGTGTGTGTGTCTGTCTGTCTGTCTCTGATTCCTTCTCTTTCTCCCTCTCTCTCTGTTCCTCTCTCTGTCTGTCTCTCCCTCCCTCTCCCTCTGTCTCTCTCTGTCTCTCTGTTTCTGCCTTTCTGTGGGTCTGTCAGTCTCTCCCTCCCTCTCTCCCTCCCTCCCCCCCCCGGGAAGCAGCAGAGGGGCCGGCATGATGGCTGGGGAGGCTACGGCTGCCTCCTTATGCAGTGAGCAGGCGGGCGGAGGGAGCACCCAAGGCTGCGGCCACCTTAAGCGCCGCCGAGGCCATCTGGGCACTGTGCGCCCACCTCCCTCCCAGCCCCATGTGGTGGATAGCCCTGGAACATGCACCCAGATGGCTGTCGGAGGTAGCCAGTGGAGACACGCCCGGCCGTCCTGCCCAATGCCCCTGCTGGGTGACCTCGGATGGCGGGAGCTGCGTGTCGCAGGGCTTGGGGGCAGCAGCAGCAGCAGCTGCTTATGCAACAGATGGCTGGGTGGAGGAAGAGCCGCACTTGAGGGGACAAAGAGCCGCTCGTGGCTTGCGAGCCGTGGTTTGCCGACCACTGGCCTAGTTCAATGCACTATTTTCACTATACAGTACATGAAGGCATCCATAGGAAAACCAAGTCTCAGTGTTTACTCCTAGGCACTCTCTTTTACTTAATATATATATTATAGTTAAAACTTTTGCAAAAATGAAAAAAGCCCAGTATATACACTCCCAAATCAGATAGTTATGTTTCATAATCCTATACATATATGTGCACATTTTAATCTGCTTTTCTATTTGAAAATTCAAAATGTCGTTCTCAAAGATGTATTTATTAGTGAATGTACCTGAAAGAAAAAGCAGTTGTGCTTTAAACCCCCTCCCCAACAAATAATTTACAATTAAAATAGGAATCCTTGATTTTCTGAGAAAATGGTAATAGGGTTAAGAACATTTGTTTGGTTTATTTTATGGTAAGGATCATGCTTTTCTATCATAGTTGTTGCCATTAATGTTATCATCACCATCCATTTTTAAGCTGCTGTAAAAAAAATATTTTGTTGCCAAACTTATATTATTTTGTTTGTGGCATTTTTATGTTGCCCACATGCATAGAGTCTAGGCAGCTACCTTAATAAAAGAAAAATCCACATAAAATCCAAGCATTCTCAAACTATAATCCCTCCCCTTAAAATAACATCCAATCATCATAAGTGCTCCTTCCACAGCTGGGGTGGGTTCCTGCCAGTTCTAAGCTCTTCTATAGAAGAGGTTCCACAAATCTACAGTGCCGTTTAGAACCGGTTCCACCTCCCTCCCCACGCCCGTCCACACCTCAAAAAGATGAAGAGCAAGAGGAGGAATTCTGGAAGTTGAAGTCCACAAGTCTTAAAGCTGTTAAGTTTGAACACCCCTGGGGGTTTTTTTCTAAAGGGTTAGGGGTGCAAGGGTCTTGTAACTTGACAGCTTTAAGACTTGCATGCTTCAATGCCAGAGATCCTGAGCCAACATGACTGGAGGAGAAATTCTGGGAGTTGAAGTCCACAAGTTTTAAAGCTGTCAGGTTTGAACAACTCTGGGGGTTTTTTTCTAAAGGGTTAGGGGTGCAAAGTCTTGTAACTTGACCTCCGCCCCTCTGACCATCCACACATCATCAAGATGAAGAGCGAGAAGAGGAATTCTGGGAGTTGAAGTCCACAAGTCTTAAAGCTGTCAAGTTTGAACACTCCTGGGTTTTTTTTCTCTAAAGCGTTAGTGGTGCAAGGGTCTTGTAACTTGACAGCTTTAAGACTTGCGTGCTTCAAATGCCAGAGTTTCTGAGCCAACATTTTGGTTGCTAAGCAAGAGCGTTGTTAAGTGAATTTCACCACATTTTACAAGTTGACCATGCCCACCCAGTCACATGACTGCCAAGCAGCTCCCATCTAGTCACATGGCTGGCAAGCCACTCCCACAAAGCAGGCCACACCTACAGAAGAGATTCTAAAAAAATTTGAAACCCACCACTGTTCCCCAGTCACTGATTGAATGCCCATTAGAAAATAAGCATTTTAAGGGCTTTTCGCAGAGGTGGTATTCAGCCAGTTCAGACAGGTTCTGGAGAACCGGTAGCAGAAATTTTGAGAAGTTTGGAGAACTGACAGATAATAATAATAATAATAAATTTATTTATATACCGCTTCCTCTCCCCGAAGGGACTTGGAGCGGTGCACAGGGAATAAAAACCAATATAAAATACATAGAAAAAATAAATAGTTAAGAAACAAATTAAACAATTGTCCCTGCGCTAAAATCCCCTAAATTAAATTATACTAAAACCCCTAAAGCCCTATAAAAAGACGGGAGCCTAACTTAGGCCGGCCAAGCAGAAAAAGTGTGTTTTGAGTTTTTGACGGAAGGAGCGGAGGTCCGTTGTTGTTCTAATTTCGGGGGGAAGGTCATTCCAGAGGGCTGGGCCCGCCACAGAGAAGGCCCTTCCCCTGGGCGTCGCCCGCTGGCATAGCCTAGTGGACGGCACCCGGAGTAGTCCCTCTCTGTGGGAGCGGATCGGTCGCAGGGATGTGTGGGGCAGAATCCGATCCCGCAGATAACTAGGTCCCGTGCCATGGAGCGCTTTAAAGATGATAACTAACACCTTGAAGCGCACCCGAAAGACGACAGGCAGCCAGTGCAGCTCGCGCAAGAGAGGTGTTATATGGGTGTACCTAGCGGTCCCCATTATTGCTCGCGCGGCTGCATTCTGAATAGGATGGTCCCATCCCCACAGCCTCCCAGCCTCACAGATGATCTTTTGTTGCCCTGAACAGAAGAACAGAGCTGAAAAGCAGGTTAGTGGAATGGGAAGGGAATGGGGATTTTGCAGTATCCTTCCCTGCCATGACCACAAAGCCATGCCACGCCCAGAAAGCCACACCCACAGAATTGATAGTAAAAAAAATTTGAATCCCACCACTGGCTTTTTGGAATGCCAGGACTGAGGAGGCTGGGTGCATCTCTGGGGACAGTGTGTGCCATAAAGTTGGGGCCACCACTGATAAAGCCTGTGTTCTTCTCTGAAGAAGATAGGTTTGTAAACCGGCCCTCTCTGGAGACTTCTGAGCAGACAGAATCATCCTGAGATTTGAGAATCATTGCCAACATTGTAGATATGTTATAAATTATCACACTTTATGTAACGGTCAAGAAGCAATTTGATGTAATAGTTAAAATACCAGAAAAGCTGAAAGGCCATGAGTTCCAGTTCCACCACAAAAAGCCGGCTGGATATCACTTTCTTTCAGCCCTAGGAAGGAGGCAATGGCAAACCACTTCTAAGATGTTACCAAGAAAACTACAAGAACTTGGCAGGCAGTTGCCAAGAGCCAACACTGGCTCTAAGTTGCACACAAACAAAACAATCAGAGGTGATATTCTGTTGGTTTGCCCCAGTTTGGGCAAACCTGTAGTGGCGATGGTGAGAGACTCTGCCCACCCACCCAGACGTTATCAAAGACGCTGTGCGCATGTGCAGAAGTTCCAAACCAGTAGTGAAGATTATAGCATTTCATGCCTGAAAACGATGGTTCAGACCAGAAACAATTAGACAAACTCCTAAGAATCCAGTAACTCCTGATAAGTAATTCCTTACAAAACAAAAGGTTAGGAAACTATAAATGCTCATGATTGCTGTGCTTTGAGAGCAAGAATAATATCCAAACCCTTTTGTGTCTCTTCTCGTTGTTGGCCTGCGTGTAATGTACCATCTGGCATCGTTTCTGCAGGAAAAATGGTTGCCATCTATCCTTTGCATTTACAATGTTTACATTTGCTATTATGTTATTTTCACTTATCATGTGAGAGCTAACAAAAATCTGGACTCCTAGCTCGAAGAGCTTCAAATTTAGTGGCACGTACAACTTAATTTTAAAAAAAAAGAAATCAGATGAAAACTCTGTTTTCCATTTGGAGAAGGGCGGGATATAAATTTAATAAAATAAAATAAATAAATAAATTATGTTCTGCTGGCATGGCTCTCAAAAGGCAACTGCTTTCCAGGGTCATCAAAGTGTTTTAAGACATATGCATGCCTATCAAAAACTTAGCCTACATGTATGTATATGCTCATGGAACCCATATTGAAAAATTCTCTCTCCCTCCCTCTCTCTCTCTCTCTCTGTCTGTCTCTCTCTCTCTCTCTCTCTCTCTCTCTCTGAGACACTGATGAGTGCTACATGATCTGCATAATAGCCTTAGTATCATTTATCTGGAGAGAAGACTTGTCCATGCTCTGGAAGACCAGGGACATCGATGTTCCCACATCAACTAGGGCTGAAACAGTTGACCGAGGTCTTGCAAAGAAACTGGGGCATCTTTTTCTAACCAGTGAAAGGGAGGGTATAACCCTATGGGCAGGAGTGACATTTGTTCTATCATAATGAGAAATTTTAACTCTGGCAAAGTGAAATATGGATATTAAGGTACAGGTGCTTAAAACAGAATCCATCGTCGGTGGTTAGGCCTTTATCTTTTACCATCTGTCACCTGAAATTCTTAAGGTGACTGCATCAAGATTATCCTGTAGTTCTATCTTCAATCCAGACAGAGGGCCAACAAGGATATTGTCATACTCAATCATGACATGTACTACTTCAGGCCTAGATTTTCTTTTTAAAGCAATGTTGTTTCCAAAAACTATTTTCATTTTCCACCACAATGTGTCACAAAGCCATGCGTTCTCATTTTGTCATGTCTCTGGGGAACGACATATCAGGTTTGTGATAAGACACATCTGCTTAGGTCATTTATGTTGCTTAAGATCCATCAACATGTCACTGACTGGTTGAGTCAAAGGGACAGGAAATGTTAAAGACTAGGCACATCTTTTCAGTTAGGGAAATGTAAAAGCAAGTTAAGGAGTGCTGTTCGGAAAATGTAAAAGATGGACAGCAAAATTCACCAGCAAAGTGATTCCTTATATGCTTATTTTTTTTAAAAAAATAGAGTTGACTTTGATTCTTTTTTCAATGTCATTTTTGCACCTGATCTCCTAACTAGTTTTCTTTAAAAACTTCCATGGAAAGTACAGGATATTCTCTTTAAGGTGATCTTTGTACAATCTGATTTGATTTCTTTGGATTTGCACAAAAGAATGCTCATTTTTAAAACCCAATTATGCATTTTGATTTTTTAAAAACATTTTGAAGCAGCTGTGGCTAGGTACTTTTCTATTTTGAAAACTGCTCCTTCCAGAATATTTACAGCAATTATGAATTATGGATACAGTACCGGGTGTCTTGCAACCTCTGATAAGGTCTATGCATTTTATTGAAATAACTACAGTGGTACCTCGCTTCACGAACGCCTCTCTTCACGACCAATTCGGATTACGACCAAAAATTTCCCAAAAAATGTGCTCCGCTGCACGAACTCCGCCTCGCTGCACGAACGGAAAAGTTCGTAAAAATACGCTCCGCTGCACGAACTCCGCCTCGCTGCACGAACTCCGCCTCGCTGCACGAACTCCGCCCTCGCATCACGAACAGAAAAGTTCGTAAAAATGCTCGGATTCACGAACCCCGCCTCGCTGCACGACCCGGAGCCGCGGACATTTTAAAAACAAGGTCGGAACGGATTAACCGGATTTACATTGAACCCTATGGGAAACTGTGCCTCTCTTCACGACCAATTCGCAATGCGAACAGAGTCCGTTCAAGATTCACGACCAAAAAACAAGGTCAGAACGGATTAACCGGATTTACATTGAACCCTATGGGAAATTATGCCTCGCATCACGACCAATTCGGATCGCGAACAGAGTCAGTTCACGAATTAAGTTCGTGAACCGAGGTACCACTGTATTTCTAAATTTCTAATTAACTATTGTGCTAAACCAGCACCCATATTTGTCCCTAGTAGCTTTGATTGAGACACCGCCTTACTAAAATGATACTATTATTTAGTTAAGATGAGAAGGACGAAGTGTTTTTATCAAACATGTCGATGATGAAAAGTTAAGTGTGTTTATTCACTAAAAAAAAAAATCTTGAAAAGTTTTATGTCATTTAAGAGACAGAAAAAAGCTGACAGTCCATAAAAAATTCATGTACAGCCTTAATTCCCCCCAAATGTCTTCAGTAATTGGATAAAATTTCCAGCAAGTGCCAGGTATTTAGGGAAAAAAATGTCTCCTGACTTTGGTGTTATAATCCAAAAAACTCTCATTAGTTCTTGCGATGTATTTAAATATAATTTCTCCCTCCCAAGTATTAAGGTGATGAAAAAAGATTTTAAAATGATCCTATAACCATCGCTACAAGTATTTTACATTCACTGACCTTTCATGTAATTTGGTATGTTCCTTTGGATGTCTATTCCAAGTATGTTGGGTTAGAACTTGATTTATAAACAGTTTTCACTTGCGAACTTTTTGCATACTTTTGTTCATGCCATCATATTCGGTTTCTGGCCGCTTGTCACTTATTTGCAACTTTTAAAAACAGTTTGTTTTATACAAATTGCCATTCCTCATGTCTTTTCCACCTTTTGAAGCTAAAATATAAGCAATTTATATAGGCTTTTCAGTCTATGAAAGGACAGGTGGCTCTTGCTTAATGACTGCCCTCTTTAGTGACTGACAAAGTTACAGTGGTACTGACAAAGTAACTCAATGCTTGTTCCTCAATCTTATGACCATCACATGATCATGTGACTGAGATTCAGGCGCAATTAACAGGAATTTACAACTGTAACAGCGCCTCGCCATCATGTGGTCACAATCTGTGTGCTTCTGACAAACAGAATCAATTAGAAGCTATCAGTAAAATCGCAGGTAGCATTCACATGATGTCTCACTTACCAACTGCAGGTGACTTGCTTATTTAACAACCATGGCAAAACCACAGAAGTTGTCAAGCAAGTGAAGTTGATTTCAGTCACATGATGTGTCACTTAACAATCATGTCACAGTGATGGCTTTATTAATCCCAGTTATGACACTTAAGTGAGTGATAATTGTACATCATTTTTAACCCTTCATAAAGTCCAGTAGCTCTTACCTGTCTAGGGTAAAACATAGTTTCCGGGACAACAAGGGATGGAGCAGCCTGCCCTGCTTACCCAACACAGGTTCTGGAGCCTCAGGGGTTTTTGAAAAATAAGTGCCTGGCCCAAAAGACTAGGTCTACATCCAGTGGTGGGTTTCAAAATTTTTAGAACCTCTTCTGTAGGTGTGGCCTGCTTTGTGGGAGTGGCTTGCCAACCATGTGACCAGGTGGGATTGGCTTGTCGGCCATGTGACCGGGTGGGAATGGCTTGGCAGTCATGTGACTGGGTGGGCATGGTCAACTTGTAAAATGTGGTGAAATTCACTTAACAACGCTCTTGCTTAGCAACCAAAATGTTGGCTCAGAAACTCTTGGCATTTCAGGCTTTAAAGACACTCTTAAAGAAGAAATAGATTGATGTTAAAATATTTGATAAGAACTGTGAATATTGATATTAAGCTACATGATAAATTGTTAGATCTAAAACTCATAAAATGAGATTACTTTTAAAAAATAATTATTTTAGAGAGGCATAGAATTCACGAACACCCGGTTAAAATATCCTTTAAAGCAGGGGTCTCCAACCTTTGCAACTTTAAGTCTGAAGGACTTCAGCTCCCAGAAAGCTGGCTGGAGAATTCTGGGAGCTGAAGTCCTTCAGACTTAACATTGCAAAGGTTGGGGACCCCTGCTTTAAAGGACATTATCTAGATTGAACCTTTTCTTTTTAAAACCATTCTTCTCTCTTTGTTGGCCTTATAAATAGAAAGCCATTATATAATCATACTGTATATAAAAGGATGTTAAAATAATTAGTAAGATTAGGGTTGAGATATAAGACTTGTAATAATCGACACGAAAAATAAGTGATAACATTTGAAGAAACTTATAGAAATCTGTGATGGATTGATACATTCTTAAAAATTGATAACCTGTTATGGGGAATGGCTTTTTGATGGGTTTTTCTTTCTTTTTTTCTTCTGTGAAGTTTGCATTATTTGTGTTTATGTTAAAAAAATACAAAAATTATTATTAAAAAAAACCTCTGGCATTTGAAGCACACAAGTCTTAAAACTGTCAAGTTACAAAATTCTTGCACCGAAAAAACCCAGGGGTGTTCAAACTTGACAGCATTAAGACTTGTGGATTTCAATTCCCAGAATTCTTCCTTTCGCTCTTCATCTTGATGATGTGCGGACGGACGGGGGGAGGGAGCTGGAACTGGTTATAAATGGCACTGTAGATTTGTGGAACCTCTTCTATAGAAGAGGGTAGAACTGGCAGGAACCCACCCCTGGTCCACATGAAGATTCAATTAAACCAATTCATAGCTATAGCCTATGCACAAGAATCTTTTCAACTAACAATCAACACCCGCTTAGAGTTATATAAGAGCCAACACCACTCAAATGGGGGAGGGGGGTGTTTAAGTAGGACTTCATCCATTTGCGGCTATGAAGGAATTCTAGGCTGATTCCTCTTTTAATTCCATATACAGGTTCCGCCACTCCTTCTCCCACAGTAAGTGCATGAAGGCTGACATGAAATGAGAAAGATGGGGTGGTGTCCAAGGGGGTGGGAAGTGGATCCAAGACCTGAGGGGTTCCCGAGAGGTGGGAAGAGGAGCACGGGTACCTCAGGGGGTGGGGGAGGCCCAAGGCTGGCAACCCTAGGCCTGCTCTAGGCATCTGAATGCCCCCTCACCCCAGAGACACCGCATACTCTGCTTAACAACTGCAGCAGGGAAAGCAGTGATGAAGATTATTAAGCAAGGCGATAACCTGGCCACCTCACTTAATGACCATCACTATTTGCAACCATAATGGGCAGACTCCACACTTGTGAGTCGACAACTATCTGTATCTTGATCCTGCTAGAAGCCAAAAACTGCTTGAATCATAACTTGAATAAAACCAAAGGGATCAGTTGAAATGCCATACTAAGGCATAAATCATAGTTTACAAATCACATATGACTAGATTCCAATAATTTTTACCAAGCCCTCAAATAAATAAATCCATTACATCTTACATCAGAACCAGAGGTGGGTTCCTGCCGGTTCACTCCGGATCGGACGAACCGGTAGTGGTGGTGGCAGGAGGCCCCATCCACCTTCCTGGACGCATGCGCACAAGCAAACTGGTAGTAAAATAAATTGCAACCCACCACTGATCAGAACCCAGAATGAGAAGGGTTTTTTAAAACTAAAGTAGGAATCAGAATGCACTTTATAATTTGATACTGAGTGTATATATATATATATATTAGCTGTGCAATCAGAAACATACTCTGATTGCATAACTTTCAAAATGGAAATAAATTTCCGTGGTTGCTCGAGAGCTAATCTCTCAGACAATGCAAACAAATATATCTCCTAATAACTGTTCATTAAGCAATCCAGAATATAAATTGTTCCTTATCCCCCATCTTATTTCTGTGCATTAGAATCCTCTTTCTAATTCTAGTTGACATTAGTACAATTACTATAGTAGAGGGTTGTTGTTTTTTAACCCTTGTACCTATTGGCAATTCTAAGCCTTCACTGCCCTTGTTGTTCACGTCCCTTTCCAATCTTCTCAGCAAAATGATGTTATCCTTAGCAAGACCTTCTGATCAAGTCCTGATTGTTTCAGTTTTATTGAGGAATTTCCCCCCAAACAGTTATTTTCCTTGATAGCATCTTTTAACCACATCAGGAGCCATGGTCATTTCAAGCTCAGTTGTCCCAGTGCAAAAATGATCTGCAACTTCCTAAGGTTCAATAGCAGGAAAGTATTTAATGCTATCTTATCTGAATCCCCCGAGTATAACAGAGGTTTCATCTCTTAATATTCCATTATGTCTGACATGCTCCTGTCAGCCATGCACAGATATTGAATCTTGCACTCTGGCCTTGCAGGTTATCATGTGTGCTTCTCCACACACACCCCAACTCCCACCCCAGTGTTCTACCACCGTATTCAACATCAGATTTGGTGCTGGAAAATATCTTCTTTTGCTCACCAGCTTATGGAGAAAGAAACACTTTTTTTTAAAATGCCGGGAACAAATGGTATCCTTGGACCAGAGGGGGAAAATGGGATTGGAGTAGGGGCATGTTTAAAAATTAATCAAGAAAAGAAAGATGCACAGAAGGCAAGGTAGCTACAAAGTGAATGTCTTTTTCATCTCCAGCTTGTCCAGACTGAGCTGATAGCTCCATGCATTCATATCGCATCCTTATAAATTAAATGGTAAAACTCTACATTTGTCAGCACTCAAAACCAATTTCCAGATAATGACATGAAATATATGTGATGCAACATCATCAAGCAAACTGACTACTAAACTAAAGTGACCGGATTTTCCAAATCCCAAAGTGGGACACCGTCAATGGGGGGGGGAGCGTGCGCACGCGCCTGCGCAGAGGGCGTCAGGGCAGGGGCACGCTCCCAACAGCTGCCGCGGGGGCCACTTTAAAGGCAATGGCAGCGGACCGATCCAGCGGCTCTCAGCGCGTGAGGGACAGCCTTCGGGGAGGTTGCTGGGTCTGGCACGCGGCTGCTGGGTCTGGCGCAGGAGGTGCCGGCCAAGCAGCGCGATGGCTCCAAGCGCGGAAGGCAAGAGTGATACGCTGGGACGCGGGGCCCGCAAGGGGCTGCCAGGTGCAGGGAAGGGCACTCAGGTGAGCGGGCTAGGCCCTTGCGAGCCCCGCATCCCAGCGTATCACTCTTGCCTTCCACACTAGGAGCCATTGCGCTGCTCGCCTGACACCTCCTGCGCCGCTGCCAGACCCAGCAGCCGTGTGCCTGACCATTGGGCCGAAGGCCGTCCCTCACGCGCTGAGAGCCGCCGCCGCTGCCTTTAAAGAGTGCCCTGCAGGGGTGGGTGGGAACATGCCCCAACGCCCTATGCAGGCGTGTGATGTGCCGAAGCGCGGAGTGTCCGAGGCCCTCCCCACTCGAGCCGGCGCTCAGAGGCGCCTGCCTCTGAGCATGTAGAGCGCACGAAGCAGGACATTTTGAAGAAAAGGTGGGTGGCGGGATATCTAATACCTGCCCGAGCTCCTGGAGGTGATCGCTACGGTGGCTATTGAGACCCCCAGACTTTTAGTCATGGGGGACTTTAATCTGCCATCGGTGGGCGAATCATCCGAGGTAGCTCGGGAGTTCATGGCTTCCATGACGGCCATGGACCTGACTCAACTAATTCAAGGCCCCACTCATGAGGGTGGACATACACCGGATCTCATCTTTGTCTCAGGCCAATGGAAGAGTGATCTGGGTATAGGGGATATAGTCATCACACCCTTGTCGTGGTCAGACCACTCACTTCTCCGGCTCGACTTTCCGACCGCTGCTCCCCTCCGCGGGGAGGCGGAACCTGAGTCACCAATCTGGTTCCGCCCCAGGCGCCTGATGGACCCGGATGGGTTCCAAACGGCGCTTCGGCCAGTTCCTGTACCCCTGACCCGCGCCCCGATGGAGGACCTCGTGGCCGCATGGAATATTGCGACCACGGGAGCCTTGGATCGGGTCGCGCCCTTGCGGCCTCTCTTGCGGCGCCGAAACACCCTGGCTCCTTGGTTTACCGAGGAGCTACGGGTGATGAAACGCCGCAAGAGATGCCTAGAGGGAAGATGGAGGTCTACCCGTTCTGAATCTGACCGGACACAGGTAAGAGCCCATTTACGGACTTACATTGTGGCGCTGAGAGTAGCCAAACGTCATCATTGTGCTACTCTCATAGCATCCACAGACAACCGCCCTGCCGCCCTGTTTAGGGTGACCCGCTCCCTCCTTCAACAGAGGGTGCGGGAAGCCCCGTTACAGGGTAGAGCAGAGGAATTTGTGATTTTTCTGCAGGAGAAAATCGCTCAGATACAGAACGAGTTAGCCCCCGTTCATGGCCCAGTGGGATGCCACGAGACAGATCTTGTTTGGGAGGAGTTTGACTCCGTTACTTCCGAGGATATGGACAGGTTACGTGGGCGACTGCGAGCCACCACATGTTTATTGGACCCGTGTCCCTCCTGGCTTGTACTGGCATCCTGGGAGGTGACACGAGGCTGGCTCCAAGAGGTTGTCAACGCATCCTTAAGTGAGGGTTCCTTGCCTGCTTCCCTAAAAGAAGCGATGGTGAGGCCCCTCCTTAAGAAGCCCTCTTTGGATCCAGCTCTATTAAATAACTATCGTCCAGTCTCCAACCTTCCCTTCCTGGCGAAGGTTGTTGAGAGTGTGGTGGCACAACAGTTTCCCCGTCACCTGGAGGAAGTTGATTATCTAGACCCGCGCCAGTCCGGCTTTCGGCCCGGGCATAGCACCGAGACGGCATTGGTCGCATTGGTGGATGATCTCTGGAGGGCCAGAGATGGGGGTTGTTCCTCCATCCTGGTCCTATTAGACCTCTCGGCGGCTTTCGATACCATCGACCATGGTATCCTATTGCATCAGCTGGGGGGGTTGGGGGTGGGAGGCACCGTTTTGCGGTGGTTCTCCTCCTACCTCTCTGACCGATCGCAATTTGTGTTGGCAGGAGAGCAGAGGTCGACCCTGAGACCCCTCACATGCGGGGTGCCTCAGGGGTCGGTCCTCTCGCCTCTCCTGTTTAATGCATACATGAAGCCGCTGGGTGAGATCATCCGTGGTTTTGGGGTAGAGTACCATCTTTATGCTGACGACACTCAGCTGTATATATCTACCCCAAACCACCCCAATGATGCCGTAGCGGTGATGTGCCAGTGCCTGGAAGCCGTGCGGATCTGGATGGGAAGTAACGGACTCAGGCTCAACCCGACCAAGACCGAGTGGCTGTGGTTTCCGGCTGCCCGTTTCAACCAGCTCACTCCAACGCTGGCCATAGGGGGCGAACATCTTGCCCCTGTGGATGGGGCGCGCAATTTGGGTGTCCTCCTGGATACCCGGCTGTCCATGGAAGATCAAGTGACAGCCGTGGCCAGGAGGGCGTTTTACCAGGTTCGCCTGGTTCGCCAATTGCGCCCCCTATTGGATCGGGACGCCCTTCGCACAGTCACTCACGCGCTCGTGACATCCCCGACTGGACTATTGTAACTCTCTCTACATGGGGCTTCCCTTGAGGTGCACCCGGAGACTTCAGCTAGTCCAGAACGCAGCTGCGCGAGCAATTATGGGTACCACAAGGTATACCCATGTAACACCGCTCTTGCGCGAGCTGCACTGGCTGCCTGTTGTCTTCCGGGTGCGCTT
This sequence comes from Rhabdophis nuchalis, assembly GCA_039707465.1. Lineage (NCBI taxonomy): Eukaryota > Metazoa > Chordata > Lepidosauria > Squamata > Natricidae > Rhabdophis > Rhabdophis nuchalis. The sequence goes on from CM077644.1 coordinate 76,005,265, forward strand.
CAAGGTATTAATTATCATCTTTAAAGCGCTCCATGGCTCGGGACCTAGCTATCTGCGGGATCGGATCCTGCCTCATACATCCTCACGGCCGATTCGCTCCCACAGAGAGGGACTTCTCCGGGTGCCGTCCACTAGACTCTGTCAGCGGGCTCTCTCTGTGGCGGGCCCAGCCCTCTGGAACGACCTCCCCCCCGACATTAGGACCACCACGGACCTCCACTCCTTCCGTCTTAAATTAAAAACACACTTCTTCTGCCTTGCCGGCCTGGGATAGTTATTCCTCTGTTTTTGGGTTTATTGGGGAATTTTTAGTTTAGTTAGTTTTAATGGGTATTTTAGCACAGGTACTGTTTAATCTATTTTTAATATGAAATGTTGTATATAGTTATTGTTTTAATTCTTCCTGTGCACCGCCCCGAGTCCCTGTGGGGAGAGGGTGCGGTCTATAAGTATTAAATTATTATTATTATTATTATTATTATTAATGGAGAAGCGGGTCTGTCCCGCCAAATTCGGGATGTCTGGTCACCTTATAGTAAACAAGAAGAAACTAGACCAGTTTTCTCCAACTCACTAGGCTTCCTAAATGTAAATTCTACTCTCATAACTGTGTTGTGGCCCGGCAGCAGAACTAGCAGCAGATTCGGACAGTGTGGAGGTTGGAGAGGAACATGGGCAAGCCTTTGGAGAAGGCTCTGAAGAGCTCTCTGCATCGGAGGCAGAGATGGGGTCAGGGCTGTCTGACTGTTATCAGCTGCCTTTGGAGTCAGACATCAATGAGGCAGATGAATAGCTAGAGCCTGTTCCCAGTGTATGCATGCGCAGAGTTGCCAGATGAAGGGAACAACTAAGGAGCAAGGGTTGACTTGGGAAGTAAGGCCAAAGGTGAACGGTGAATGGCCACTCCCATAGGGACTAAAAGAGGAAATGAAAGGGAAGGGGTGTTTGCAAGAGACAATTAGTTCATTACTGCATTCTTGCCAAATATTGCAACATCTGAAAGATATCAGCCTGGCCATTCTCCAAGCCTGATAAAGGTCAGTAATTGTGAACTATCTTGAAAGACTGTGGGAGAGGAAAGACTTTGTTGGAGAGGAATTCACTGTAAATTAAATAAAAGGGGTTTATTGGGATAAGGACTCAGCTTCGTGCTTCAGGGGAAGCCTAGGTCAGAACAAACTGCCAGTCACTGTGATTAATAAAGAGTTGGAAGACCAATCCAGGTACTAGCTTGGAAAGGCTGGACTAAATAATGGAAATAAAACTCTAAGAAGGATGTTAGAGCACCATGATTAACTTGGTAAAGTCAAGATTATACTATAGCAAAATGGACTTGGAAGAAGCCAATTGCGCCCCTTACTGGACCGGGCTGCCCTTCGCACAGTCACTCAAGCTCTCGTGACGTCCCGTCTCGACTACTGTAATGCTCTCTACATGGGGCTTCCCTTGAGGTGCACTCGAAAGCTACAGCTAGTCCAAAATGCAGCCGCGCGGGTAATTACGGGAGCCACCAGAAGCTCCCATATAACACCAATCCTGCGCGAGCTGCATTGGCTTCCTGTGGTCTTTCGGGTGCGCTTCAAGGTTTTGACGACCATCTTTAAAGCGCTCCATGGCTCGGGGCCTAGTTATATCGCAATTTGTGTTGGCAGGAGAGCAGAGGTCGACCCCGAGACCCCTCACATGTGGGGTGCCTCAGGGGTCGGTCCTCTCGCCTCTCCTGTTTAATGCATACATGAAGCCGCTGGGTGAGATCATCCGTGGTTTTGGGGTAGAGTACCATCTTTACGCTGATGATACTCAGCTGTATATATCTACCCCAAACCACCCCAACGATGCCGTAGCGGTGATGTGCCAGTGCCTGGAAGCCATGCGGATCTGGATGGGAAGTAACGGACTCAGGCTCAACCCGACCAAGACCGAGTGGCTGTGGTTTCTGGCTGCCCGATTCAACCAGCTCTCTCCAACGCTGGCCATAGGGGGCGAACATCTTGCCCCTGTGGATGGGGCGCGCAATTTGGGTGTCCTCCTGGATACCCGGCTGTCTATGGAAGAGCAAGTGACAGCCGTGGCCAGGAGGGCGTTTTACCAGGTTCGCCTGGTCCGCCAATTGCGCCCCCTATTGGATCAGGACGCCCTTCGCACAGTCACTCATGCCCTCGTGACATCCCGACTGGACTATTGTAACTCTCTCTACATGGGGCTCCCCTTGAGGTGCATCCGGAGGCTTCAGTTAGTTCAGAATGCAGCCGCGCGAGCAATTATGGGAACCACTAGGTTTACCCACATTACACCGCTCTTGCGCGAGCTGCACTGGCTGCCTGTCGTCTTCCAGGTGCGCTTCAAGGTGTTAATTATCATCTTTAAAGCGCTCCATGGCTCGGGACCTAGCTACCTGCGGGATCGGATCCTGCCTCACACATCCTCACGGCCGATTCGCTCCCACAGAGAGGGACGTCTCCGTGTGCCGTCCACTAGACTTTGTCAGCGGGCGACGCCCAGGGGAAGGGCTCTCTCTGTGGCGGGCCCGGCCCTCTGGAACGACCTTCCCCCCGATATTAGAACGACCACGGACCTCCGCTCCTTCCGCTTGAAATTGAAGACTCATCTTTTCCGCCTGGCCGGCCTAGGGTAGTCTCTCTCTCTATGGGTTTTTTAAATGTATATCTATATCTAGTGGGGATTTTTAGTTAATAGGATTTTAGCACAGGAATTAATTTAATCTGTTTTAAATTGGTATGTATTTTGTATATTTATTGTTTTTATTCTCCCTGTGCAGCGCCCCGAGTCCCTGTGGGGAGAGGGAGCGGTCAATAAATTTAACTATTATTATTATTATTATTATTATTATTATTATTATTATTATTATTATTATTATTATTATTATTATTATTATTATTATTATTATTATATGCGAGACCGTCTCCTGCCCCATACATCCCTTAGACCGATACGCTCCCACAGAGAGGGCCTTCTCAGGGTGCCGTCGGCCGGACAATGCCGACTGGCGACACCCAGGGGAAGAGCCTTCTCTGTGGCGGGCCCTGCCCTTTGGAACGGCCTACCCCCTGAACTCCGGACCATCACCGACCTCCGCCTCTTCCACCAAGGTCTAACGACATACTTTTTTCATCAAGCCGGCCTAGCCTAACCTCCCATGGGGACTTTTAGAAAAGTTTTAAATTGGGTTTTAAATAATTGGTTTTAGCATAGGATTGGGATTATTTAATATATATTTTAAATTATTCATTTTCTCTTTTGTATATCTTTTTAAATTTCCTGTGCGCCGCCCTGGGTCCTCTGTGGAGAAGGGCGGGATATAAATGTAATTAAAAAAAAAAAGTATCTGTACAGGTAGTCCTCAACTTACAAACACAATTAAACCCAAAATTTCTGTTGCTGAGTGAAATATTTGTTAAGTGAATTTTGCCCCATTTTATGGCTTTTCTTGCCACAATTGTTAAATGAATCACTGCAGTTGTTACCTTAATAACGTGGCTGTTAAGTGAATCTGGCTTCCCCATTGACTTTGCTTGTCAGAAAGTCGCAAAAGGTAATCACATGACCCCGGGACATTTATGACCCTCATCATAAATGTGAGACAGTTGCCAAGCATCCAAATTTTGATCGTGTGACCATAGGGATGATACAATGATGATAAGTGTGAAGTGTGTAAGTGTGAAAAATGGTCATGTCACTTTTTCCAGGACCATTATAACTTTGAATGGTCACTAAATGAACTGTTATAAGTTGAGGACTACCTGTAGTTATTTAAGTATTTCCTGCCTTTATTATTTATTTAAATAACTCAAAATCGCAAACATCTAATATTCCTTCTTCTTATTTTTCCTCACAACCACCCTCTGAGGTGAGTTGGGATGAGGGAGAAAGACTGGCCCGAAATCACCCACCTGTCTTTCATGCCTAAAGCAGGATTAAAATTCACAGCCTCCGGATTTCTAGCCTGATGCCTTAACCACTAGACCAGTGATGGCGAACCTTTTTTGGTTCACGTGCCAAAAGTGAGGGGGAGCGCAGGGGGGTTGTGCATTGGTATGTCACACCCATAATGATATGCACATGACCACAGTGCACATGCATGCATGACCAGCGCTCCCTCCCATTTTTGATGTGCTTTTCTTGCCCTCCCCAGACTCCAGAGGCTTTATAGGAGCCTGGGGAGGATGAAAACAGCCTCCCCCCACCCCCGGGAGGCTCTCCGGAGGCTTCAGGAGCTTCCCTGAATCCCCTGGAGTGTGAAAAACCAGCCTTAAAGGCAAACCAGAAGTTTGGGAACAGACTTCTGGTTTGCTCATAGGGCTGGTTTTAGGCCTCCCTGAAGGCTCTGGAGGGCAAAAAATGACACCCCAAGCAAACCGGAAGTCGATTCCTGAACTTCCGGTTTGCCCGTAGGGCCGGTTTTTCGCACTACGGAGGGTGAAAAATGGCCCTCAAAAGAAGGCCGAAGTCAGCTGGCCAGCACGCAGATGAGCGCTGGTCAGCTGACAGGGCAAGCCGCGCATGCCCTGACAAATAGCTCCGTGTGCCACCTGTGGCACACGTGCCATAGGTTCGCCATCACGGCACAAGACCAAACTGACTCCCTGTTGAATATGTTCTGATGTAACTACCCTCTTTTTATACTACAGTATGTTACCAATGTCAACGATAGATAGTCTCTATTGAGGTGTATTGTGTTTTGTCAATCAAATCGATCCATTATCACAGGCTACTATTTCACATGAAATATCTTTTCACTTTTTGGAAAATGTACTTTTCTCTTTTTAATGTAAAATACATAAAGGCATGTTGGTGGAAGGTTCAATTCTTGAAAAGAAATGAGGTTTTAACATTACTTCTCAATAATATCCCAGCTGTAGAAATAGATATTTCACTCAGTAAAACCTAACTCACAAACCAGCCAAAGTTAAGTGCTTTGTAAGTCCTAGTGGTATAAAAAGGAGGAGCAGCTTCATTGAAAGCTACGCAGGAGACTATAAAATTTCTAAAATGCCACCAAGCCACACCTATGGCAGCACCAGATACTGCTGACAGTGTAGATTCAGACAAAGAAACTATGAAGTGTAATTTATATGCAAATGAAATGTTAATCTACAAGACTAAAATTCAGTAAGGTAAGTGTATGCCAGACAAAAATCTTTTGGACCTTAGGCCATTCTATGACTTTCACTTCTTACAATTTGTGTGTCTCTGTGTCAGTTTCTAACATTGTAAAATTCTAAACATTTCACACTGCTGTTCCCCAGCTTTGGATATGAGTCTCTCTCTTTGGGACTAATGGATAACTAATATCCCAAATCATTCTATATAAGAATAAGACCACTATTATCAGGCAATAATCATGTCTGAAAATAACTATATATGCTGCAGTATAATTATGTATATTATTATGAGAAGAGAACTTGTCTCTTCTGCTTCTGCTGTTTAAAATCTCTCTCCCCCCCCCCACATCCCTCCCTCCCTTACCTTTCGCTTGAAGCAAGTAGTGTACATTTTCAGAATTTTCCCTTCAAATTCTGTGCTGCCTTTCTCCCCTTCAAAAACACAAACTATTTAAGGATACTTATTACTCTTTGTCATGTTAGTGGTACAACTTAAGTACATAGGCTAAGACTATCTTATCTTTAAAGTGTATCGTCTTTATATAAAAGAATGCTATTCTGCTAATTTTGTTTACATTTTTTAGTGTTTGCATTGATAGAAACGGGAAGTTGCTTTAAAAAATTTAATGTTCTTCCATTTATCAATCAATCAAATCTTTATTATGGCCTTAAGTCATGCAACACTACAATCAAAATATATAAACCTATACTTATTAACAAAACTAAAATGTAGACAAAGAATTTAATAAAATTACCTGAAGTAAATTAATATAGTACAGTATGCTTTCTACAGGGGTAGTTCTTTAAAATTAGATCAATTTATGTCTTCTGAGATTCCGTGTATAGAGAGCCACAAAGAGGCAAATGGCGGTCCCCAACCTTTCTGGCACTAGGGACCAGTTTCAGAAGAAAAATGGTCTTCCATAGACCGGGGGCGGAGTGTTGGTTTTTCGTGCAACCTAAATCCCTCAGTTGCCAGCTCGCTGCTTGCATGATTTTGGTCCTAACATGTCATAGACCGGTCCGCAGCCAGGGATCTGGCTTAGGGTTCCATGGAGCCATTTGTACATGGCCATAAAGTCTTCTGAAAAGGAATGTTTTTATACTGCCCCCACAAGACCAAGGAAGGTAGTGCCTCTAACCTGGCCCAGATGAAATCCCAACAAAAGTTCTGAATTAGAATTGAAGAGAGAAAAGATAGTGGTACATGTCGATTTGAGAAACTCCATGAACTCCAGTATTGTATATTAGGCTTAGACTAGTAAAGTGAATGTCCCAGATAAGTTGCTTACGATGACTCCTGATATTTTTAATGGACATAGACTCTCCAAAGAAACTGATAAAAGAGAATAGCTGTAATATTTAACATTAGACCAATAATCAAGAAGCAAACAAAGCCCCAATAAAGGAACTGCCAAACAAAACTAATAGTAAACAATCAAGAAATCACCGACTACTCCCACCAAAGGGCAAGCCATTAGAGTATAAAATGAAAGCAAGCCCCATTCTCTGCTAACACTGATGATGTTACCTAGTATGGCCATGAAACATTTGCAATAAACAATCAAGCTCAGAGAGCACCAAAAACCTCACTCTCCAAAGACAGACAAAGACTGGAGTTTGCCATTAGGGCCTGTCAACTATGTTGATTTTCAATTGTTTCTAAGAACCATTCACTATATGTGTGTCAGATCATGGAGGGCTTGCCTGAAATTGTCCCATCTTTCATTGTAAAATCATGTCTCCTACTCCTACTACTTCTCAGTCTTCCCACATATCAAGCATCGTCTTCCATATAGTTACTAAGACCGTGAAGCAAGGTTATACGGTAGCTGCAGAGAGATGGGCAATAGAAAGTGACAGCAACAGTGCCCTCTACAACCAAGAAACAAAGTGAAGAACACAGTCAAAAACAACCTAAAGCACCTTGAAAATGAGGTAGAAAAACTAGAGAATTAAATTTTCAGAAAATTGAGGAAGATATTTCAGGTCAGTATTAACATAAAGCAGCTATCTCAGCTTTATTTCCAAGTATATCATAGTATTTGTTAAATAACATAATTGATGCAATGTTTTGTCCAGCTTTGATTGGCACAGTTCCACCTGGAACAGGAGAACATAGTGATATCAGTCCAAATTTTACATTATTACTGCGAATCACTCAGGGCTGCCTTTAAAGATCATCTGGAACCTGCAGTTGGTACAACATGCAGCAAGCCATGCCTTAACTGACATCAGGTGCCATGAACTCATTACACATGTGCTACAGGTCTTGCTTTGGTTGACAAAGGTTTCTGGTGCAATTTAATGTATTGGTTTTAACCTATAAAATTTTATAGGCTTGGTGCCAAAGTACCTTCAGAATGATCTACTTCAACTAAAATCAACTCAATCAGCAAGAACACCTCTGAGAGGATTACTTGTAGCTCTCCACTACTGTGAAGTTGGGAAAGGGAGGCCAGGAGGAAACAGGGCGCAGTAATGTCACCATAATTTGCAACAGGGTCTCCCAAGAAGTAGATTTGCATCATGATTGCCCTTCTGGACTTTTTCTAGAGAGATTTTTAATTTAATTTATTGAGGGAATGCCACATATGCTTACCTCCCTCTGTGACAGAATTGGGCAGTTTCAAAATTTGATTAAATAAATAGATACCTTGCTTGGTCGCTATCTTTTTGTATTTGTCCTAATATTATACTATGGGCCTTTTAAGCTTTTATATTTTGTATTTATGCTTGAACACAGCTGAGACCTTGATTACAACAGTTGGGAGAAATCTCATCATGCAATACATTTAGTAAACCATGTTGTTGTTGTTTAAATTTTGACCCACCTCTAGTCTGGTAAGTTCTTCAAACAGAAGATTCTGAGAACCCTTCAATAATATCTTTTTAAAATGTATATTTTGTTGAAACACTCATCTTGCCTCAACGAGGTCTCTGGCGAGATGGGTGGGAAGCAAATTTAATTAATAAACAAATAAATAAAAATGCCTACACCTATTCTGTCTTCAATGATTTGGGAAGAAAAGCTGATCAGACATTTCTTCACTGCCTGGATTATATACTGTATACTCCGTTGGGGGCCTTTCAAGTTATATTCTGAAATGAATGAAATATTATTTACTTAGCAAATAAATAGTTAGCAGAAAAGAGTGGGGCAAAATATTTAGCAAATACAATAGACAGTTGTTTGAAATAATACTTTGGCAAATTAGTTTTGTTCCAGACTTAAAGAAAAATCAATATACCTAATGTTGCTGTGGATATTAAAAAAAAAAATTACACTTTCAGTTTATTATCTAGACCACAGCAGAACTGAATTGTTTCATTTTAGCTCTTTGCTGCTAACAATAATAGAAGGCTCACCAAAGCTTTTGGTCTGAGCACCTACAAGGACTTAGAAAGGAACAGGCTCCTGAGAAGGTGCTAAACAATTACAACAACAGAAATTCCTTTTTGCAGAATTTATGGACTGTTTTCCAGAGAGGACACGACAGCAAGGTAAGGCTGATAAATGGGGCAGGTGAAAGGATGAAATAACAAATAAACATTTTAGCGAAAAACATATGTAATCTCACATCTGCAGATCCCACACTGAATGCCTTCCAGGATAAAGTACTGGTTGCAAGATTAAAATAATCTTTTAAAATTTGATTTCATTTTGCAAAGCTGTATATTTAACTATAAAATCCTCTAAGCTATATATTTGTTACTAATATGAAGCAGATTTATATACTAACCTGGGAAAAATATGTCTTTTTCACAGCATTTCAGTATATTGGATCTTATAATTATTACATTTTTCCTGGATTTCCAGTGTGCACCAAAGCAGCAATATGCAACTGAGGCAGCTATGGGAGTGGGAGGTGAAATAAAAAAAGTCAAGGTGGCATCTACTACCACACAACTAAAACACCAACTTTTTTACATGCAACATATACAAAAGGGAGAGTAAGTCCTCAGTCACAAGAGTGTACCTGTTTTTTGCCCTACCTCCTTATGCAAATGCTCCCAATAATACTACGTGAAGGAGAGGAGTCAGCTACTATAAAGGCAAAAATGTATTGGGGAGAGACTTTAGGAAAGTGATGCAATCAAAATGGTATCTGAAAACAATGGTTTTCATTCAGTCAATGAGACTGAGAGACAATTGGTCTAGTGCAGGGGTCGGCAATATTAAACACTCAAAGAGCCATTTGGACCCATTTCCCACAGAAAAGAAAACACTGGGAGCCACAAAACTCTTCCGGTGCCTGACTATTTCCTGACTATTTCCTGAACGGCCACAAAACTAGTATATGTAATTGAAATAAACATTGTGTTTTCTTCTGAAACTTTTCTTTTCTTGGATTTAACCATGGTTGGCCTACTGGGGGTTGAAAAACTCAATAAATCATGTGCCAGCAGGTGTCACACATTGGCAGTTGTGATGCATATTTTGAACAACGGGAGCCACAGCAGAGGGATGTAAGAGCCACATGCGGCTCTAGAGCCACAGATTGCTGACCCCTGGTCTAGTGGCACCAGACTAGAAAACAGGAGACTGTGAGTTCTAGCTCCACTGTAGGCATGGAAGCTAACTGGTGACTTGGGCCAGTCTATCTAAACTAACTCAGTGCAATTCTTCACACACTGTTGTAGTTGTAAGGAAAATGGGAAGAAGTTGTGTTGGGTATGTTTGCCATCTTGAGTTATTTCTAAAAATAATAAAGGCAGGTTACAGTTAAATTTTAAAAAAAATAGACACAAAGTTGCACCTTTGCCTCCAAAATATTAAATACTTGGTACATATCATAATGAAGCTGCAGATATCTTCTAAATTCTAGTTTCATTCCCTTAGGAATTATTTTTCATTTTCATTTTCTTTTTGCATTTGCATGGAAACCCAAATATATTTAATTTCCTCAGAGAAATAAGAACGAGATTAGAGAAACCAGGAATCTGTGAGTTTTATTTCTGCTTTAGGCATGAAAACTCAGGTGGGTGACTTTGGGCCAGTCACTTTCTCAATCAGCCTGATCCACCTCACAGGGTTGTTGTGGGGAAAATAGGAGAAGGAAGAAGTTTTAAATGTGTTTGCCATTTTGAGTTATTTATAAAAATAATAAAGGTGGGCTATAAATACATATAAATAAATTATATAATTTGATTCAAACTAAGATGTGCACTGAACATGCTAGAATATTTGATCCAATCCCCATAACATTATTTCTTTCTCCCTTGCATGCTAGTTTTTTCCTGTTCATGAGATCAGCCACAGCCTCATTCAGTCTCCAGCTAGCAATTGCCCTATAACATTTTAAGAAGGAATTCCTCAAAGTGACATATGATGATGTTATGGCAGCAATTTCTAAGGCTAAGGCTACAGAGCCGGTGGTTGGGTGGCAACTGAACTGAAGACGCATCTCCTTTAGGTACAATGAAGTTGCCCTTCAGATGACAGATCATGAAGATCATGAGACTTCCACATATCCTTATTCTTCAGATTCTTAACAGAAGGCTACAGTGCCTCCATTTCCTCTCCATGAAGCTAGGTTAGTCATTGCTCTTTCCTGCTGTCTAATTGGAGGTTGGTAGGTTGGTAGGAGTTTGGGGAGTAAGGGGAACTCATCCTGTTGTGCAGCTCAAACCCAGGCTGTCAGCTTTCCAGTGACAAGTACACAGAGCTTTTAATCTGAACCAAGACTTGGTCAGTTCACTTATTCAGCCTCAAGCCCAACAGATACAAAAAGAAGCAGCTGCAAAAAGAAATCAATCTCTAATTTGCTTCCATAGGGATGTGTGAAAAATATATATTGAGGGCTATTTATAATTTATGTTTGGCAAGTTACAAAGCAAAGCATCTGGTTTTCAGCTCCCATTGTCTTCAATCCTTTTCCCCCCAAAAGATCTTAGAGCAAGGAGAGAAAAGAAGCACCTCAAAAATAATTGGGAAAAGGAAGAAAAAGAAGAGTGTTTGAATTGCATTGTTGTAGATCTGTGAATATATGGGTTTATCTGGGAGTAAGAAAAATGAGTATATATCTGCATATTTAGGAATGTTCGGGGGGGGGGGGGAATCAGTATACAATTTAGTGAAAAATTCTGCTGTTATGTGGATGTTCTAAATTTTTCCAAATTTATGCTGCTGAAAGTCATCAGAACATCACATGGATGCTATCTATGTATACAAGGAGTCTATAAATAATTCTAAATGTTAGCCGTTGTTTCCTTTAAGTTTAAAAACAAAGTCATTCAACAAGTAATGTACAAAATAATTTTAATCTCATTAGTTTGATTAATTAATTAATTAAAAGGATAACTAGGGCCAGGTGTGTGAGTGCTTCATTAAACAATCAGCTCTACCCTATGTAAATCTGACATACTTTGGCTCCATTCATCATAGTGAGGTTCCCACCACATAGATTGTAGAGCAGGGGTGTCCAACTTTGGCAACTTTAAGACATGTAGACTACAAGTCCCAGAATTCCCAGGCCAGCATAAAGCAAGGTTCACTAAGAATGTTGATGCTTATTTCATGTTTTCCCCAAAATATCCGGTTACCCTTTCAAACTCCCTGGACAAATCAATTAAACATTAAAATTTGCCTGTGAGAAGGACTAAACCCAACAACTGTATTTCACAATTAAAAAAACTCATACTAACTGACAATCAGAGTGGTGGTAGTGTCACAAGTGGGAATGCTGTGAAGCTACAGGACCTGGATGATCCTATCATCACTGAAGCAGCATGAATTCAGCTTTGTGTCAGAAAATTCTGCAAAAGTTTATTAATCCACATCTCCATCATCTGAATCACAAATCATAAAGCAATCCCAAATGTGCAAGGAACAAAATAGATAAAGATCCAATTCAATGTTTTAAAATGGCCATGTCAATCACAAGAAATGATGCGCTGAAGACCAGAAATAAGCAGTTCATGTTAGAAAAACCTCAGATATTACTGAAATTAAGCAATTCACCATGAAGGAATAGGCCAAACATCCAACAGACCACTGTGATAATAAATTACAGACAGCTTTTGGTTGCCATTAGTGCAGCTACAGATGGTGCAACCATTTATTGAAACCAGTAGGGTGATGATTTGTTCATCTTGGCACATAGCCCCTTGAATATTATTTTTTATGAAATAAGTGAAAAAACATCAAATGTTGGCATTTCTTGTTCAGTGAGACAGCCTTTATATGTATATCAGTAGCACTCAAGTGAAGCTCCAGTAACATTCAGTGCCAAAGATAAACAGAAATGGAGGAAAGGGAATCATGTGAGATATGGTGCCTATGGAGGGGAATGGACTTCCCGGAAGCAGGGAGCAAATTCTAGAAAGTAAGAGGTAGCACAACCCAGAGCTGAATAGGAGACAGAGGAAGAGAGTAAGGTTAGCCACTCCCAAAAATCTTCCAGGGTGTATCTGTTAGGTTGAGAGTAATAAAGATTTAGTCTGGCAAGATTCTGTCTATTTGGTGTGAGCAAATAAAGAATTGAACTTTGGCTGAATTGTTCTATGTCATTCTTGGGTTTAGCTTGACAGATTAATCCTTTTGCACAGAATGGCAGTTGAAGGAAAGACTTGAAAGAAAAAGAAGTGTGACTGATTCTTGTCTATTATTTGTAGTCAAGTCAGTGAGAAAATACTTAATAATGGTCTTTGTATCTTCTGATGTTTATCCTAATTCCAAACAATTCTCATTTGGAAAATATGCTTTCAGCCTCCATTAGCCAAATCATCACTGATACTGGGTATTGCTAATGGAAACTAGAATCAAAACTATCTGGGAAAATATAGGTTCCTCATCCTGCCATAAGCAGAACAAATAATCAGGAAGGAATTCCAACAGATCCTTTTACTTAAAATATTGTTATGGTGAAGCTTATGTTGTGCCCCATAAATCAACATATACATTTAATCAAGAAATCTGCAAAGAATTGAATGTATTAACATCTGATATATTATAGATTAAAAGTGGGGCAACAACAACAATGATGATGCAATGGATAAGGAGACCAGAAATAATAATATTGAATCATGCCCCTCATACTTGGAATCACACTGACCGACTCTACCTACCAAGGCAAATGGGTGGGTGTGGATTGTTGCAAGTGCATCAGGTGGTTGAAGAAGAAGAAAGGCCTTTGGAAGAATATCTGAAGGACAATGAAGAGGATGCACTGAAGTTAGTATGCCAGGAAGACTTACTGATTACTGGAGAGATCAAACTGGCCTATGAGAAAGACCAAATGGAGAACAAATTGGAGGAATGGGAAGACAAAGCACTACATGGTCAGTACATTTTAAAAAATTGCAGGGAAAGCAGATAATAACAAGACCTAGCAATGGCTAAGAGCAGGAAAGTTGAAGATAGAGAGAACGGAGGGGACCATAAAATAGAGAAAGTCATAGAAAATGTAAAAGTTAACTGCTCTTGGACTTTAGCATTCAAACTGACAGGCACTTGCCACATAATACCCCGGACTTAACAATTGTCGATAAGGAGAAAAAAGTCTAGATAGTGGATGTGGCAGTGCATGGAGACAGTAGAAGAGAAGAGAAAGAACTGGAGGCGATAACAAAATACAAAGACCTACAAATAGAAATGTTGTAGAAGCACTGTGGAAAGGCAAGGGTAGTACCAATAGTAATAGGCGCCTTGGGTGCAGCCCCAAAACAACTGGAGAACCACTTGAACACCATTGGCATTGACAAATTCACCATCAGTCAATTGCAAAAGGCAGCTTTACTCGGAACAGCCTCCATCCTGCAATGATATCTGTAACAGCATCAAACATACAAATCCGTCTATCCTAGGCAGATAAAAATGCCAAAACTGACTGATTGTGCGATAACAATAATGATAACAACAGCAACAATAATAATATAGATGAATAAATAATAATATAAATAAATAAATAATATCATGAAAGCGAAGATACAAAAATCCAATGACAATCCAAACTGCCAACTTTGCAACAACAAAGTTGAAACTGTTTCACATTTAATATGTGAATGCAGCAAAATTGCACAAACTGATTACAAAGCTAGACTGATGACCGAGTTGCTAAATTAATCCACTGGTCATTATGTAAAAAATATGACTTACCTGTATCCAAAAAGTCATGGGAGCATAAAGTTGAAAAAGTTACCGAAAATGAGAAGGTGAAGATCTTGTGGTACTTTCAAATACAGACAAATCGTCATTTGGAACACACCATGCCAGATATCATGGTTGTAGAGGGATGAAACGTACAATTTATTGGCATCACGGTACCAGGAGATGCCAGAGTTGAAGAAAAAGAACTGGAAACAATCACAAAATACCATGACCTGGCCATTGAAAATATCCGATTATGGATGAAACATGTAACAATGACACCCATTGTCATTGGGCCACTTGGTACCATGTCCAAGAATTTTATAAGATACATCAACAAACGGCAGCTTCCAGCAATAACACAAGCGTAACTGCAAAAAACTGTGCTATTCGGAACATCATATATTTTAATAGGGTACTGGGTTGATACCTAGAACGTGGCAGCAACCTTTATCAACCATTAGCACCAGTCAATGGTATTTGTGATGCATTTTGGAATGTTCAGTTGACCGAGTTTCATGTTTAATGAATAAAGTATAATAATATAGATGAATAAACAGCCAAATTCAATCTAAACATTTGGCTGACTGGGCAACTAATCATAATTAATAATAATAATTAATAATAGCTTACGTCCTGTGACAATACCTTTAATTCTATCAAACAGTATCTGTCTATTCCACATCCTTGGATAAAATGCCAAATCCAATCTAAACATTTGACCATGCAACAAACAAAAATAACAATAAACATTTGTCTACCTCAGATCTTCGGGAAGGACTCAATACATGTAGTTCTCAACTTACGATCACAATAGAGCCTCAAATTTCTGTTGCTAAATGAAACATTTGCTAAGTGAGTTTTGCCCTATTGTATGATCTTTCTTGCCACAGTTGTTAAGCGAACCACTGAAGTTGTTAAGTTACTAACATGGTTGTTAAGCAAAATCAATGGAGAAGCCAGATTCACTTCTCAGAAGGTCACCATCGGTAATCACATGAGCTGGGGACATGAGTTAGTTGCCAAGCACCTGAATTTTGATTCACATGACCATGGGAATGCTGCAATGGTCATAAGTATGAAAAATGGTCATGTCACTTTTTTCAATGCCATTGTTAGCTTCAAACGGTCACTAAGTGAACTGTTACAAGTTGAGGACTACCTGTAAGAAAATAAAAATGCCAAATCTAGTATAAATCTGGTGGGCTATGCACCCCACAGTAATGACAATGGATATAAAATGGCTTTTCTGTATCTTGCATTAGTGTATTTAACATTTTCTACTGATGCATTTATTTGTCTGTATCTCATCTACGATATGAAATCATCAGACAAATAGCAAGTGGCAACTGCATTTTTGAAAGGAACCCACATGTACTCGCTTCCTATTCAGAAGCACTGCTACATGCCAAGAAAAGTTACTGCATGGAGAAGGAGGAAATTAGTCTGTATGAGTGGCTGCTCTAAATGGAGAAGGTGCCAAACTGGCTTGTAGCTTCACTGCTTCACTTCACAACCAGTACACAGTCACTCGTCACTGATTGGCTGCCATATTTTCCCCGGATGCAAAACTCATTTTCTGTGTCAACTGTTACAATACTCTAAGGTGGTAGAGGGTTCATATGGAGCAAGTCCTGAGAATTCACTTGGTTACTGCTGCCATTAGAAAGTATCATTACCTGAATAATTGATTCAGGAGGAGTCTTCTGAATGTGTAAGTTTTGGTAGTTGTTCAAGGAAGGTAATTTCTGGTGTTAAACCTGTACTTTGTAGCTGACAGGGAGAAGTGTGGAAAACTGATCACCATAATTCTGACATCTGACCAGTAGTTATGTATTATCAAACATCTGGACAAATTCAACATTCACAATTCAATTCTATATTCACTTACCTGAAAATATGTTCCATTGAATGCCATTTCATTCTTATGTTTGGGTATACAGTATATGTATAGATAATTATTTACCTGCAAATGGTTTTATGCAGACTCCAATACTTAGAATGATGAAAAGTTTCAAGGAAGTGCACTTATTCAATCTTTGAAACAAGGCTCCCGGAGGCTTTCTGTCATGTTGAAATATTTATGATTATTTACAAAAATACAGGAGGAACGTAATAGTGGAGCATACATTCAAATATTCAGTTTTTTCACAACAGATTTCTAGGGAAATGGGCAGCATCTTAAATACATCCCAGGGTATTTTTTCCCCTTAATTTATCTTCAAAGCTCATCCACTCTCCATATATTTTCAAAGTATTCAGCCATTTTTTTTACTTTTGTTAAGGCAAATTATTGGGAGTTAGACCCCCTATTACACAAGGAAATTTTGCCATGATTAACCAAATAAATATATTGGCAAGAACAACTTTGAATTTAAAATATCCTATCTCATGAAAGCTATACAAATAAAAACTTTATCTGCCCCATTATAAATTCTTAGCTAATCTGTTTAGAAATCCCATTTAATGGTAAATTATTTGTTAATTACAGTATTAATAAAGCTCTATCACTGACAGTTGATCAAAACAGAAAGGTGAGATATAAACTTAATAAGCTTATATATATTGTCAGGCAGAATAGACATTATTATTTAATGAACTATATTAAGTCTTAAGTCTTAAGACATTATAATAAAGTCTTAAGACATTAACACAATAAGCATTTAGAAAAATCCTGCAGCCCAACCTCAATCTTAATGTATTTGAAAAGTTTTAACTTTTGAAAAGAAAGAAAAGGGTTGTTAATTAGTATTTTGTAAATAGCTTTCAAACAAAATGAAGCTAATATTCACTTTGGAAATAACAAGTGCTTTTCATGTTTAGTAAAAGAGAATTTTCTTGCCAGTCTGTGAAATGGTTTGGTTTCTTCTTTCTTTATATTGTAATCTGAGACCCACATGATGAATTTGCTCAACAAACAGGTCAACTGGACTTGCAAATGTTTGTCCAGATTCTCTAGCTAGGTGGGGTTGATTTTTTTTCAGGTAGTATATGTCTATATAATCATAACCTCTTTATAAAGACACCCAGATCCCTTTTTCTAATACTTTCTCAACATGCAGTCTTACCTAGGTATCTTTTTTCAGAAGCAAATAGTGGTACTTGTTTGCAAATAAGTACAAAGGATTTCGCATTTGACTGGATAATTATGCACTTTAACAATAGATATATGTAATGTATAAAACCATTGTGTTGTCTTAGCTATATGCACATAATGAAATAACTAATATTAAGGACGCATTATGCTTTTGCTCCCTGAAATTATAACATTAAAACGTATATCTTTGCTGTCCTATAAAAGACACCAATACACATAGTTCTGTATTGATGATGTCTCTATTCATCTGAGAAATGCATGGCTTTCAAAAAATCCCTGTAGCTGTATATGATCTCAATTGCTGCACCATGATGATCACTCTCTGAATTGAGCATTGAATCCAACTGCCAAGTCTGATTCACACACACTTGCCAACACCACTCCATTCTGGTGGATTGTCATTATTTTAACATGTACATTATTTCCATGTCCATTTCAGCATCAAAGGTGATGTTAAATGATACAAAAACCCTGGAAGTAATATTTCACCAGGGATGCCTATTATTTCCCCAAAACTTGATGACTGTGCATGTAGGAAACTCAACCTAAGCCTACAGTGACATGATTGCTTATTTAAGTAATAAATCTCATTAACTTCCCACATGACTCCATTCTATATTCAAATTAGACAGGCACTTGTTCCATAAAAATTCACTGTGTCTTCTCTTCCAGTTCCTCGTCAGATCTAGTTTTTAAAAAATCCTACTGAAGTTCTTACAGATCCCTTTGTGATACTCAACAATGAAAAAATACTCCATGGCCTACTATCCAGAACCCGTGAGACAATCAGAAACAGACTTTGAGTGCAGTCTTGCTGGTCTGTCTTGATCAGCTAAGCAGTATGGGAAAACCCCAAAGCTTTCCAGACCCAGTGCCACAAGCGGTTCATTTCTCTGGTTGGGTACTTACTTAATATTAATGCCCGATTGCCTCCAGGGAGCTAACCCGTTGAACTGTACAAGGAATTACAGTTAATTCCCCCCATTTGGACTGAAGAAAGCCTCCCCCCTCCCCCTGCATACAGTCTTATTCATATTTCTTTCCTGTTTTGTGATTCTCAATCGCAGTTTTCTAATAACAGATCATTTCTTTTTGTCTAACTTTAATCTGGTCCCGCTTGACAAGAACCATCCTTTTCACTGAAGGGTAAGACCACTTAAAGAAAGGCCAATAAGCCCCAGCGCTGCTCAGCTGACGAGGGTGATTTGTCACCCTGTGCTGTGGTGGTCACACCAATGGATTTATCTCAAGGTAAATGGAGATGCTGAGACCTAGGACCCGGAGCTTTGATTAAGGCCCCCTTTTTGTAGTGTTGATAGATGTTGCTTGTGTTTATCTATTTGAAATGCCACTAAATCTGTGAATACAATGGGAAAAGAAAGTACTTTGCAGCGGAAAACATATTAGTGATTTATGTTTCACTAAGAAGCACAATAAAGAGACAGAGGCTATTAAGGGGAGCTATTTTCATGAGAGATTGCTTCACTTTAATACATTAGCAACCACACCTTGATGAAGACTTCCATGCATGCATAATGGTGTTTACTTTTCTCTTCGGTTTGGTGCAACAAGCAATGGCACTGCCTCGACCCAAATTCTTTAATAAGCTGGAAAGGAGAGCCCTCGGCCAGCCAAACGCATAGTAATAATGTACTTTGCATGTTAATCTTATTTTGAGAGACAAGGGGCAGTCGAACGCGGTGACCCAGGATTTTCATCTGTACTTCCCAGCTCTGAAGAGTTTCAAATCTTGCTGACCATCATTGCCAGGATCTATTTGCCCCCTTTTCTCGGAGAGAACCAGCAGGTGTGACACCGAGCAGTTATAATGCATTGATATCACTTCTAGCATGAATCAATGTCAACAAGACGCACCCATTTAAATGAATAGGGTCAGATGAGAGCGCTGTATCACCCTGACTTAGGTGACAGTTACAAATGCATAACCTAGTATGCATAATAGGAGTGTACAAACCAGTAGAGATTTGTAAACTTGGTTCTTTTCAAGCAGAACTGACCCTACAAGAAAGGGGGAAAAAGAGGAGGCAGCTGAGAAGTCTGAAAGTAAGTTATTCTATAATTTATGGTATCATACACACATCCAAACAGCACTCAGGGCGGGAATATTCTCTTAAAGCACCACCATAGCCATAAGATAATTAAGAGAGGCAAGTCATAATGACTGCCTGACAATCACTTAAAATAAAAAAATGAAATGTATTTGATGAAAAACACTTTCCTGATGAGTAGGGATGTGCCTTCCTTCCAGCCAGTTTTGACTTCTGGCAACTGGCTGGACTAGTCCTTGCATTTTTCTTGACTAGATTTTTGGAAGTGGCTTGCCATTGCTCCCAACCCATTTCTACATTTCCTATAGGAACATCATCCTGTTACAACTACCCAGCTGACATTAAGGCCATCGGCTTATGACATACAAGGGATTTCTTAGCATCGGCCCCAGTGAAGGCTGCAAGGGGACTCTTTCACTAAAGTCTTTGCAATCTGATGAAAGCACCTTGCAGTTGACAAAGATGCCAAAAACCTGCTGTTGTGCTTCTTCAAATGGGCTCCACATCTTTCTGATAGGCCCAGCAATCCAGCACTTTTCTGGTTGGCATTAAGGGATCTAAGTCATCTAACTTTTCCACTATGTGTTCAAAATAGACTTGTGTGTGTGTGTGTGTACACAGTGTGTGTGTAAGCGCACGAACACATAGTATGAACACATTAATATATAATATATCCATATGTGTATGAATATGTGTGTGTATATATGTGTGTGTATATGTATGTATTTATGTTTTTGTGTGTGTATTGTGTGCCAGCGTGTTCACAGAAAAAAGTGACAATAAAGGTTATCTTATCCTATCCCACTTTATATTATCATTAAGCATTAGATTCCAATGAAGGTTTCCGAGGGACTCTTTCGGTCAAAGCGAGCAGGAAACCAGGTGGGCAGACTCGGATGCAGGAGACCGGCCAGCAAACTCACTCGCTGGCTCGCAGAAGGGGCGCGACTGGCGGCCGACCGGCCTGCCAGCCACTTGGCACAAGGAAGGGCAGCGGCAGCCCGGCAAAGCTCCTTAAATCTGGACCACACACCTGCACCTCATTTGCTCCGCCGAAGCCCCGCCTTCGGGGCTCGCCTTTCCTCGTCGGGACGCTGACAAGTTATTAATTGCGGCCATTAGCCGCAGCCGCCTGCCCGCGATCTCTGCTGCTCCCTGGAGGCGAGGCGTTCCGCGCGCCCGGAGCCCGAGCGAGCCGAGCGGCGAAGCGGAGGGGCGAAAGGAGCCGCGGGCGGCCCCGAGGAGGAAGCGGCGGCGGTTGAATAATAGATTGGAAAACATTTCTCTTTGTCCTTTTCTCAGGCCGGCAAATCCTCCTTCAGCGGCCTTGCAGATCACGCGCTTACCCACCTCGGAGCCTGCTAAAATAGCATGAGAGGGCCTCGGCCTTCGCCGAGCTTGGTTGGAGGAGGGACCGGCGGCCGGGACTGGATTTTGATGGGAGCGAAGCAACGGTAGAGAAGAAACGTAGTTGGTTTGGGAGCGAAGGCCTTCGAACTAGTCCCTTTGGCTACCCCGCTTTTGTTACTACATGTTGAGGTAGTTTATAAGAGAAAGATTCGAAGGCCTTTCGGGTCCGTTTTGCTGCTTTGCGGAACGGCGGAGGCATCCCATGAATCCCCTGAAGTTGGGTACAGGGAGTCCTCGACTTACGATCACAATTGGGCCCCAAATTTCAAAGCAAGACAGTTGTTAATAAAGTTTTGCCCCATTTTACGACTTTCTGGCCATAGTTGTTAAATGAGGAACATGGTTGCTAAGTATATCTGGCTTCCCCATTGACTTCGCATGTCAGAAGGTCGCAAAAGGTGATCCCATGACTGTGGGACATTGCAACCGTCATACATGCCAGTTGCCAAGTGTTCAGATTTTGATCATGTGACCATGAGGATGCTGCTGTGGTCGTAAGTGAGAAAATGGTCATAAGTCACTTAATTCAATGCCATTGTAACTTCTAACAGTCCCTAAATGAATGGTTGTTAAGTCCAAGGTTACCTGTAAACATCAGGAAGCCCTCTACCAAGTCCCTTTCTAGTTAAAAATCACACTATCTGCATTTTAGAAACTCTCCTCCCTAATCTGAGAACATATTTATATGGAAGAGAATTCAATCAGGACAGCCTTGTTTTGCAGGCAAAAATGCAGCTAAGAGATAGTTCTATCCACTTTCTCTTATAGATCTTCTAGAATTATTGCATCTCACTTTTGACTTACTTATTAAATTTGTATATTGCCCATTTCATCACTAAGTGACTTTGGGCTTTTTACAAAATTATAAATAACAGAATAAAACAAAGGATTAAAACTTCAGGTATTAAAAGTTAAAACATTACAATTAACATTAAAGGAGATTTAAAAACCATTTCAAACAAGCCCTTTTTAAAGCCATTTGATGCCCTCTGCAGTTGGCCATCTCATTGCCATGCTCATGAAATTGCTGTTTCCAAATAGAGATTTTTAGAATATTCTGGATTTGATGCCGAAGTACTGTATAGTTTCTTATACTGTAAAATTAAAATGAACAAACTCTGGGGAAATTGGTCTAGTTTTCTTTTATACATTTTTATAAGTCTAGCTAAAAACTCTAAATTTTGGAGTCCCGTTCCCAAGCTGCAAATAGGGAAATATTATTTTCAGTGTTGTTTCAGGGTAGTGACAAATGGCAACATGCTATACAAAATTAATAAATATTTTTTTCTAAGAAGGCATTATATTGTTTAAGTATCCTACTATGAAGTGGATAAAACTGAATGACCACCTAATTGATAAGTATTTTGGGGTCAAAAACATAAAACTAGAACAGTATGGCTACAGCATGATATGGGAGGGGTGTAGAGCAGTTAAGCCATCATTAATTTCCACTTTCCAAAATCCCAAACTTTGACCCAGAGTTAGAAAGCACACATACTATCCTCTTATTACTTAAGCATGCTTTCCCTTAATTATTGTTTAATTTGTTTCTGTTTAAAGCACAGGGAAGAATAGTAAGCAGCATTTGTTAATTATGGCACAAGATATAAAAATAAAACATAGTAGCTAGAAATTAATATATTCTTGGTCTGGTTTATTATTAGAAACAGATAAAAACTTGCAAGTAATTTACTCTTGTTTACACTATTGCAAAGAGGAAGTCAGCCAGAAAATACAGCATTTACAAATAACACATTTTCTTGCTTTCTAGCCTAATTTTGAACTAAGACATAGTAGTACAAACACGCTAATTTTTAAATTTTCAATCAAGCTTTTGTACAATTAAAAATAATTGCAAGGTAGCCATTCCATCTACTCAATAAAATCCTGATAATATTGGACGTGCCAAGTTTTGGTCCTATTGGTAAGTTAAGTAGACAATACCAGTAATGATTCACATATCTCAGAGCATTTTTAAAAAAAAGAATTTTCTGAATGGAATTAAAGAAAAAGTCAATTTATAAAGTATAAAGTCTTTCATCTTTGTAAAGCTCAAAACAATAAGTGCTTCATATGCAAAGCTACCAATAATTCTGCAGAGCTAACTTTGATATTGGTCTTCTGATGTCTTAGATAGACAGGGTGTCACTGTCTTCAGGAGACATCAGGTCATTGGATAAGTGTACTGAACAAGCTGCGTACACACACACGGAATGCTTATTTCTGCCAACATGAATGGAGATCTTATTGAAGTGAGGAGTGTTATTTTAACACCTAGTTTTGTTTTGTGTCTATGGCAAGTTCACATGAAACTGTCTTTCTGCAAAGAAGCAAATCCATCTGTGTTTTCTCTTCTGCAGGTGGTGTATCCCCCCCCCCTTTTAATTAAACATGTTAACTAATATGTTGGTATTTGGTAAAGGGATGTGAATTATAGCCAAGACAAATCATGAATGGTAATGAGAAACCCCATGAGCAGCTGATGTAGCATCAGCCTGCCCTTGATTACTTTTGATGATTAGCAATATAACAAAAATTATGAAATCATGAAAAGTCAGTTCTTTGTGCATGCAAAGTACACAAAACCGTTTCTGGCTTCATTATGAGAAATCCAAACTTCTTTGAACAATTGAGGCTATAAGAAGTACTTTTTCTGATGCATATTTATATTTTTTAGCAATACATTCACAGAGAATAGCTTCTTTTCTCCAACAATTATTTCCTAAATTTAAGTTCTGAGTATCCCATGTCACAAATGATATTACAGAATTATGGATCAATTCATAAAAGTACCCTACTAAAGCAGTTATCTTTTGATGTGGGGTATAGAAATTTACTAGCTATGCTTGTAAACCTTTAGGGGTCTGGTCATGTAAGTATTGCAAAAGTGTGCATCGTATTTATCTGAAGTACATATCTCCTATAGACAGACTGAATTTCTGACTTCATGAGCTGAAATAGCACCATTACAAAATGATCCAATAATAATAATAATAATAAATTAGAATTTATTAACCGCACCCTCTCCCCACAGGGACCCGGGGCGGTGCACAGGCATAATTAAAACAATATACAATAATACAAACATTACTAAAATAGAATTAAATAAATTACCCGTGCTAAAAATACAATTAAAAAACCCATTAAAATTTATCGTTAAAAGACAGAGAGAACTATTCAAGGCCGGCCAGTCGAAAGAGATGGGTCTTCAGTTTTACACGGAAGGAGCGGAGGTCGGTGGTCGTTCTAATATCAGGGGGAAGGTCGTTCCAGAGGGCCGGGCCCGCCACAGAGAGCGCCCTTCCCCTGGGCGTCGCCCGCTGACAAAGTCTAGTGGACGGCACCCGGAGAAGCCCCTCTCTGTGGGAGCGAATCGGTCGTGAGGATGTGTGGGGCAGGATCCGATCTCGCAGATAGCTAGGTCCCGAGCCATGGAGCGCTTTGAAGATGATGACTAACACCTTGAAGCGCACCCGGAAGACGACAGGTAGCCAGTGCAGCTCGCGCAAGAGCGGTGTTACATGGGCAAATCTAGAGGTGCCCATAATTGCTCGCGCGGCTGCATTCTGAACTAACTGAAGCCTCCGGGTGCACCTCAAGGGGAGCCCCATGTAGAGAGAGTTACAATAGTCCAGTCGGGATGTCACGAGGGCATGAGTGACTGTGCGAAGGGCGTCCCGATCCAATAGGGGGCGCAATTGGCGAACCAGGCAAACCTGGTAAAACGCCCTCCTGGCCACGGCTGTCACTTGCTCTTCCATAGACAGCCGGGTATCCAGGAGGACACCCAAATTGCGCGCCCCATCCACAGGGGCAAGATGTTCGCCCCCTATGGCCAGCGTTGGAGAAAGCTGGTTGAATCGGGCAGCCGGAAACCACAGCCACTCGGTCTTGGTCGGGTTGAGCCTAAGTCCGTTACTTCCCATCCAGATCCGCACGGCTTCCAGGCACTGGCACATCACCGCTACGGCATCGTTGGGGTGGTTTGGGGTAGATATGTACAGCTGGGTGTCGTCAGCGTACAGGTGGTACTCTACCCCAAAACCACGGATGATCTCACCCAGCGGCTTCATATATGCGTTAAACAGGAGAGGCGAGAGGACCGACCCCTGAGGCACTCCACATGTGAGTGGTCTCGGGGTCGACCTCTGCTCTCCTGCACGCACAAATTGCGATCGGCCAGAGAGGTAGGAGGAGAACCACCGCAACACGGTGCCTCCCACCCCCAACCCCCCCAGCCGATGCAATAAGATACCATGGTCGATGGTATCGAAAGCCGCTGAGAGGTCTAATAGGACCAGGATGGAAGAACATCCCCCATCTCTGGCCCTCCAGAGATCATCTACCAACGCGACCAATGCCGTCTCGGTGCTATGCCCGGGCCGAAAGCCGGACTGGCGCGGATCTAGATAGTCAACTTCCTCCAGGTGACGGGGAAACTGTTGTGCCACCACACTCTCAACAACCTTCGCCAAGAAGGGAAGGTTGGAGACTGGACGGTAGTTGTTCAAAAGAGCTGGGTCCAAAGAGGGCTTCTTGAGGAGGGGCCTCACCATAGCCTCTTTTAGGGAGGCAGGCAAGGAACCCTCACTCAAGGATGCGTTGATAACCTCTTGGAGCCAGCCTCGTGTCACCTCCCAGGATGCCAGTACAAGCCAGGAGGGGCACGGGTCCAATGAACATGTGGTGGCTCGCAGTCGCCCACGTAACCTGTCCATATCCTCGGAAGTAACGGGGTCAAACTCCTCCCAAACAAGATCTCCCTCGTGGCATCCCACTGGGCCATGAATGGTGGCTAGCTCACTCTGTATCTGGGCGGTTTTCTCCTGCAGAAAAATCACAAATTCCTCTGCCCTACCCTGTAACGGGGCTTCCCGCTCCCTCTGTTGAAGGAGGGAACGGGTCACCCTAAACAGGGCGGCAGGGCGGTTTTCTGCGGATGCTATGAGGGTGGCGCAATGATGACGTTTGGCCACCCTCAGCGCCACAATGTAAGTCCGTAAATGGGCTCTCACCTGTGTCCGGTCAGATTCAGAGCGGCTAGCCCTCCATCTTCTCTCTAGGCATCTCTTGCGGCGTTTCATCACCCGCAGCCCCTCAGTAAACCAAGGAGCCAGGGTGGTTCGCCGCCGCGAGAGAGGCCGCAAGGGCGCGACCCGATCCAAGGCTCCCACGGCCGCACTATTCCATGCGGCCGTGAGGTCCTCCATCGGGGCGCGGGTCAGGGATACAGGAAATGGCCCAAGCGCTGTCTGGAACCCATCCGGGTCCATCAAGCGCCTGGGGCGGTACCAGATTGGTAACTCTGGTTCCGCCTCCCCGCGGAGGGGAGCAGCGGTCGGAAAGTCGAGTCGGAGAAGTGAGTGGTCTGACCATGACAAGGGTATGATGTCTATGTCCCCTGTACCCAGATCACTCTTCCATTGGCCCGAGACGAAGATGAGGTCCGGCGTATGTCCACCCTCATGAGTGGGGCCTTGAATTACTTGGGTCAGGTCCATGGCCGTCATGGAAGCCATGAACTCCCGAGCTACCGCGGATGATTCGCCCAACGATGGCAGATTAAAGTCCCCCATAACTATAAGTCTGGGGGTCTCCACTGCCACCGTGGCGATCACCTCCAGGAGCTCGGGCAGGGCTGCTGCTACATAGCGGGGAGCCAGGTATACAACCAGCAAGCCCAACTGCCTCCCTAGGCCCCACTTCATGCAAAGGGACTCACAGCCGGAGGTCTGCGGCACAATGGTCTCTCTCGGCTCCAGGCCTTCCTTGATAATGACCGCTACCCCACCACCCCTGCCTAGGGCCCGCGGCTGATGAAATGCGCGGTAGCCTGGTGGGCACATTTCAACGAGGGGATGACCTCCCTCGTGGCCCAACCAGGTCTCCGCAATTCCTACCAGGTCCGGCTCCCCCTCTGACACAAGGTCACTAATGAGGGGGGCTTTGTTGACAACGGACCTGGCGTTGCAAAACATCAGCCGCAGACCCTGGCTCTGTATTCCCTGGCCACCTAGCCTGCGAGGGTTGTGGCACCCGACCGTTTTTAACCAACGGCTGCGTGCCACCAACCGGGAGGATAAAAATTGTCTCCCCTCGGTCCTGCCCCTCCCCACGACCCTCTGAATTGGTATGCCCTCCTGAGGAACGACTCGAGTATCCCCCTGCCTTTCGCCTTCCGCTTCCCGCCGTCGACTGCTATCCTGGCCCTTACTACTAATTGCTGTTTCCATCTCCATCTGTCTACCCACTTGTCTACCCTCCTCCCTGGAACCCCCTAAAATCCGAATTAGCAAGTTAAATAAAAACCCCCCGAGTTTGCGCTTCGCCCACCTCTCAGGAGCAATAAGTCCATCCTCGAGGTGGGCCCGTGATAAACTAGGGGGCCAAGCCTGCGAGAGGGTAGACTCCCGCAGGCGAAGGAGAACTGACCTTGAATAAGATAACATTAGACGGCATTGGCACTAAAAAAGGGGGGGGGGAAATCCCCAAAGATGATACACTGCAAGTCCATAGTTGAAACAGTGAGCATAAGGGCCCATTATACAATAGATGGTAAAAATGGTAAAAGATGGTAAAGATGGTAAAATCGACAATTAATTAATTAAAGGGACAAGTACAAAAGAGGCGGAACCAGATTGGTAACTCTGGTTCCGCCTCCCCGCGGAGGGGAGCAGCGGTCGTGTAAAAGTACAAAGCTTCAGGAATGATGCAGTACTTTAGTTCTGTGTTTTTCAACCTGGGTCACTTAGATATGTGGACTTCAACTTCAAGAATTCCCAGCCAACCAAAGAGGAGCCACTGGGGAGTTCTGGGAGTTGAAGTCCATTCAACTTAAATTTGTTAAAGTTTGAGAAACACTGCTTTAGAGTGCTGAAGAAAGGTAGATCTGTTTGTAGAAACTTTTATGTTCTTTCCCTTTCTGCATTCAGGAAGAGAAAAGGAAGAATTGAAGAGGCATCTTATTTCCCAATCATGAGGAATAGTTCATAATGGATATTCCAGCCTGTCCTTTGATGAAGTGTTTTGCCTGTAATAAATTGGGATGCCTAGAGATGACCTTCAGCAATTGCCCATTGCAATACACTGTTTTAGTCTAATCTCTCTAGAAAATTTGTTGAAAATTTTAGGGATTTATGATTTACCATCTTTAAATCATAGAACTTGCCATAGATGAATATTTTTCTATTTTTAAGAACTATCCCAAAATTAAAATATTGTTTATATAACAGTCTTCCAAGAAAATTTAGTATAATTCTGATTCAAGTAAGAAATAAGGAAAAGCTGTTGTTTTGTAATAGGCAGGTTCCTTGCCAAATGACACTTCTACGCTGACTAGAGTTTACTATTTGACTGTCTATATACAACAAAGGGATTAATTAATCATGTTCACTACCTAAATTTGTAATGGCTTTCTTTGCACAAAATGTTCTTATCTATTTGTCTGAAACTTGGCATGATTCATGGCGTTTCCACAAGGGGTCTTTGGATCATTTTGGAATCAACTCGACATCTTTGTGTTCTCATACTGTTGTCTGTGTTCAGCAACTGAGCTTGATGTATTTCTGGCTCACCTGTAGTGTATCCAAAATCAATAAACTGAAGTTTTCTGTTGACTTCACTGAAACTCTACTGAGATTGTTCGTTTGGCAGGAATCCTGCTTCATCTTTCCTAATTTTTCAGCTTCACAGATGTACTGTAGCATTTTGTTTACAGGTCCTTCAAAGGGAAAGGTAGCTTGGTTGCTTCAGTGGTCCTACCCCAACAACTGCTTAAAGTTTCATTTGCATACAGCCAGACAGATGCATGCCACCCAGTTGAGTCCACTTTAAAATGCAACTAAGATAGACCTGGATCATTTTGGTTCTTTGCAGGTCCTTTCAATGTTCTTGGGTTCATAGTAGTTCAAATGAAGGTGAAATATGTGAAATTTGCCAGAATTGTCCTCAAAATTGCCCAACTGATTCAAATTGTAATTTTTGGTATGGGAGGGTTTTGTTTTGTTTTCTCAAAAGTATCCCTATAATGTGTGAGCTTTTCATAGAAACTTTTCCTGAAAAAAACAAAAATACCATAGCCAGGATCTGAAACAAAGTTCTCTCCAAAAATATTTAGACTACCTTTGCATCAGTTGCTGGGAATTTGGTAGGGCTTACTTTCATAGGAAAGGTATCAGAATTGCAAAGGAAATCTATTTCTAAAACAGTATACTTTTCTTAAAACACAAACTCAAACAAAAAATATATATTCAAAAATGCCTAATTTCAAAAACCTACACCTGTTCATTGGTAAATGTTTATCTCTTGGTAAGTGTTTGTGCCACACTCAAGGTTAGATCTTTTTTGTTAAAAGGTGAAAAAATGTTTGATTTTTCTCATAGTAGTCAAATGAGAAGATGAATCTTTTTTGGGGAAGCAATCTAAATTTAAAAAGAGATGTTTCTAAATTAGTCCAAAGCAGGCTATTTTCTAAAGCACCGGACTGGATCTCAGGTTGTACACTGGCTACAAGATTAAGACTGCACATGGAGTGAAATTCTATCACATTGAATGAACATTCACTTGGACAAGGCTAGTATAATCTTGTCTATTCATAAAAAAATATTGCTCAGTGTAATGTGAAACAGATGACAATCAACTTATCTAGCATCCATCTATAAATCAGTAAAGTGCCCAATGGCTGTGTAGATATTTTAATAGAAATGTAGGTCTTTGGTTGTTCGGGTTTTCTCCCGCGTAGAATTGGAAGTATCTTCACGACGTTTCGATGAAGTCTCATTCATCATCTTCAGGCTGGTGCTTCTGGCTTGGTGCTTCCAGGAGCAATGTGAGATCTCATATATTCATTTCTTTAATGGAAATGAATATATGTAGCTCATGTTGAACTGTAGAGTCTTGGGTGTTCTGAATGCCTGATTATTCACTATAGCATGAGCAAAGAAAGAATAACATTACTATATATTTCAAACACCTTGGAAATCACCAACAGATTATTCCAACCACATGGCATCATTATACAAACCTAATAAAGCCTCCAAGTGTATCTTAAGCAAACCAAAAGACCCAGCAGCCCCAGATAAAAACAATAGAGGTGTTGAACTTGCAGCCTGTGGGCCAGATGTGTCACGTCCTGGCCCCACCTGGTTTAGTGAAGGAGGGGAAAAGTTGTGTGATGCTACCATGATGATGCGAGTTTGACACCCCTGATCTACAACATACAGTATAAAGACTGTTAAGAGCCCCTACAGTCAGGCAGAAGATTATCTGAATGCATTCATGAAGACCAACTAGGAGTCAAAAAACACAATGAAAACTCCTTAATGTCACAACTGGAAAACTCTGAGCATCCTAAATCAAGCTAAATCCAAAAATGATAGGGAATTCCTTGAAGCTTAGCATTCAGTCCAGGGGTGGGTTTCAAAATTTTTGGAACAGGTTCTGTGGGTGTGGCCTGCTTTGTGGGAGTGGCTCTGCAGTCATGTGACCGGGTGGGCGTGGCCAACTAGGAAAATGTGGTGGAATTCACTTAACAACGGTCTTGCTTAGCAACCAAAATTTTGGCCTTAATTGTGGTCATAATTTCTCTTTCATCTCTGTCCCACTTTCTTTTTCTTTCTTTTCTTTCTTCCCTTCTTTCTCTTTCTCTCTGTCTCTCTCTCTGAGTCTGTCTGTCTCTCACTGTGGCTCTTTATCTCTCCCTCCCTCCCTCCCTCTCTGTCTCTTTCTATCATTCTCTGTGTCTGTCTGACTCTCTCTCTCTGTGGCTCTTTATCTCTCCCTCCCTCCCTCCTTCCCTTTCTGTCTCTTTCTGTTATTCTCTGTGTCTGTCTGACTCTCTCTCTCTGTGGCTCTTTCTCTCCCTCCTCCCCTCCCGCCGCCGTCTCAGGCAGCCCAGCTCCCGCGCCTCCCAGTCCTCCGCCTGCATCGCCCCGCTTCACCGGCTCACCTCGGCCCCCGAGGTTGCCCGGTTTCCGGATGCAGCCGCCCCCTCGGCGCTTCGCTCTGCCGCTCTGCGGCTTCTGCTGCTTCGGCAGGCCGGTAGGTTTGGCCGGCGGGGGCGGGGTGAGCCCCGTAGTCCCCGTTCCCCTCCCCTCCCCCGCTTCCAGCGCCGGAAGGCCGCGCCCGGCGGGAACCTGCAGCGGCCGAAGCAGCTCGGGCAGCTGCGCACGCCGGCCAATGGCGAGCCACGGTCCGGGGGCGGGGTTGGCCACCCGCAGGCGGGGCAGGGGGCTGGCCCACCGGGGAGGGGCGCCCCAGGTCGGCTCCCGGGTCAGCATCTCCACCGGCCGGCGGCGGGGTCGGATGGACAGGTACCGCGAGGGCGGCCCGAGGGAAGGAGGAGCAGGCAGGCAGGCAGGCGCCGAGCCGCCTCCCGCCTGCCCCGTGGCTTCAGGACAGGTCCTGGGCAGGCTGAGTCGGGCCTCACCATCCCCGCCCCAACGGCACACGGAGGGCAGCGGGGAACGGAGGGGAGCGGCGCAGGAGTTTCTGCACGGCCCGATCACTCCAGACGCCATCGGGGAAGACGGGGGGGGGCGGGGATGGTGAGGCCCGACTCAGCCTGCCCAGGACCTGTCCTGAAGCCACGGGGCAGGCGGGAGGCGGCTCGGCGCCTGCCTGCCTGCCTGCTCCTCCTTCCCTCGGGCCGCTCTCGCGGTACCTGTCCGTCCGACCCCGCCGCCGGCCGGTGGAGGTGCTGACCTGGGAGCCGACCTGGGGCGCCCCTCCCCGGCGGGCCAGCCCCCTGCCCCGCCTGCGGGTGGCCAACCCCGCCCCCGGACCGCGGCTCGCCATTGGCCGGCGTGGGCAGCTGCCCGAGCTGCTTCGGCCGCTGCAGGTTCCCGCCGGGCGCGGCCTTCCGGCGCTGGGAGCGGGGGAGGGGAACGGGGACTACTTACTTCCGGGTCCACCGGTCCAAGCGGATCGCTTGGGATCGGGAATTTTCACGAAAGGGTTCGCGCGATCCCACCCGAACCCTGAGAAACCCACCCCTGATTCAGTCATCAATAGACACAGAGAAATGAACCATATTTACACACCATTCAATAGACAATAAAAAGCTGAGGAGGAAACAAAAAATACCAGAGCATCTCGTCTCCTACAACCAACATTCAGATAAAAAGGGATTAGCACCGGACAAACAAGCAGTAAATAATACCCTAATCAGCCATACAATATGTACAGTATGCGTGTGTATATATATGTGTATTGCACCGAAAGTGACAGGGCGAGCTACTGTAGATTCAAGAAGCAACCCTCACACTCAATGAAGTCACCTAGTTGGATAATAAAATATCGGCAAACACCCAAGCTCAGAGAGCACCAAGGACTTGGTAGATATTTTAGCATTTCTGGGTGCAACTTGCTTTAGGCAAGATCTTAAAAGTTGCACAAGTGCTTCCTAAGAAAAGGAAATCACATAAGTACTTTATCAGATGACATTCAAACTAAATCATGTAGCAGTTCCATGCACTGCACACTTTTCATTAATTCCCAGAGGTGTATATATTATCCTGACCAAATAAACTGCTGTAGGATGTAACACTGATTGCCTGTAAGAAAACAAAACTGACTGCTCAACACTAGGAAGCGTGTTTGTTTTTAAAATCCCAGTGTCACAAACAGCTATAGCTGCCAAGACTGAGTGGCTACTTTAGCTATAGTAAGGGAGGCATCATTTTCTGTGTATGTGTTCAATGCAACATGTCACAGAAAATAATAAATGGAATTGTGATTGTAAGACTAAATTTCTGTCAAGGGGGTTGATGAGTACTATGACCCTCAAGCTTTGTTCTCACAGTTTATTGCCATCATCACAAATCTGTGATGGAATTACAGTCTTTTAATTAGCAGAGTCCCATTCATTTTCTCCTAGATAAGGAGGAAGGGAATGAAGGAGGAAGGGAATGAAGCATCTAAAATGTAAGAAATGTAAGACTTGAACTATTACATTTTGGGGTATTGTGTCAGGTATTTAAAATATTTGAATTCTGGTAGCAACTGAAGTATGACTTCAATCCTAAATAAACTTTTTTTGGTTAACTTTTATAGATGAATTAAAAACCAAAGTTCCTGAGGAACTCTGCTATGTTTTACAGTATACTTTCTGAAATATTTTTATAGAAGTTTAAGATCTGGGAGTGCATTTGGAAAGTGAGGAACTAGAAACTATTCCCTTAGTGCTTCTTTCAATAGAGACAGTGTAAAAACTCAATACATATATACTAAGCCCCTTTTGGTCGGAAGGACAGATGGATGGGGCCTGTAATGGGACTGGATTCGATCTCCCCATCCATAAGACTCTGGATTCTGACTTTACCCCCCATCCTGAAATATATCCTTGCACTTAGCCACTTTATCTGCTTTTCGGACTTGTGTTTTTTGCCTTCCTGGACTTGGACTGCCTCGGGGGCTTTTATCATGTACTCTAGGCGCGACCTCCTTGGCCTGCGGAAGTCTCCCCTCTCGCAGGCCTGGCCCTCCTGTCTAACACGGGCCCACCTCGATGACGGATTGATTATTCCTGAGAGGTGGGCGAAGCGCAGGTTGAGGGGGTTTTTAGGGAGGTTTTTAATTCGGATTTTAGGGGGTTCCAGGGAGGAGGGGAAAAATAGTCCAGGGAGGGGACAGCAATTGAGGCCGGCGGGCGGAAATAGGGAAACGGAGGAAGGGGAGGGGGGGGTCATTTCCTCGGTGGCTTTTTCCATCGATTCGGTCTTGGGGAGGGGCAGGGGCGGAGGGAGACGAAATGGTCATCATCGGTTGGAAGACCGTGGCCGCTGGATTCAGACGGTCACGTGCTCCAACTCTCCGCTCTCCCATCGCAGACTAGGTGGGCAGGAATCACAGACCCGGGGCCCGAGGCTGATGTTATGCAACGCCAGGTCCGTGGTTCAAAAAGCCCCCCTCATTCGTGACTTTGTGTCAGAGGGGGACCCGGACCTGGTGGGTATAACGGAAACCTGGTTGGGCCACGAAGGGGGTATGCCCCTCGTGGACATGTGCCCACCAGGTTACCGTGCCTTCCATCAGCCAAGGGCCCTAGGGAGGGGTGGGGGGGTGGCGATTATCGTAAAGGAAGGTCTTGAACCGAAGGAGACCACAGTCCCTCAGACAACCGGGTGTGAATCTCTCTGCGTGAGATGGGGCCTAGGGAGGCAGTTGGGCGTGTTAGTTGTATACCTGGCTCCTCGCTATGCAACAACAGCCCTGCCCGAGCTCCTAGAGGTGATAGCCGAGGCGGCAGTTGAGACCCCCAGACTGGTAGTCATGGGGGACTTTAACTTGCCGTCGGCAGGCGAAGCCTCTGGAGCAGCTCGGGAGTTCATGGCCTCCATGACGGCCATGGACCTGACCCAGGTAGTTTTAGGCCCCACTCACGAGGGAGGAAACACACTGGATTTCATCTTTGTCTCGGGACAGTGGAGTTGTGATCTGGGAATAGGGGACCTAGCCATCACTCCCTTGTCATGGACAGATCACGCTCTCCTTCGGCTGGACTTTCCAATCGCTACACCTCACCGCGGGGAGGCGGAACCGGATATTCCTATATGGTTCCGCCCCAGGCTTCTAATGGACCCGGAAAGGTTCCAGAGGGAGCTTGGGCCAATTCCTGTGACCCTGCCCCGCGACTCGACTGAGGACCTAGTGGCCGCATGGTTAAGTGCGGCCGCGGGGGCCTTGGACCGAGTCGCGCCCTTGCGGCCTCTCTTGCGGCGGCGAATCACCCAGGCTCCTTGGTTTACCGAGGAGCTTCGGGGGATGAAACGCCACAAGAGATGCCTAGAGAGCAGATGGAGATCCTCTCGCTCCGAAGCCGACCGAACACTAGTGAGAACCCATATTAGGGCTTACTTAGTGGCGATAAGGGTGGCCAAACGTGAGTATTGTGCCACCCTTATTGCATCCGCAGATAACCGCCCTGCCGCCCTGTTTGGGGTGACCCGCTCCCTCCTTCATCAGAGGCCGCGGGAAGCCCCTCTGCAAGGGCGAGCAGAGGAATTTGGGATTTATCTGCAGGAGAAAATCACTCGGATTCGAAATGAGCTACCCTCCATCGACAGTGGTCCTGTGGGACTGTCCGAGACTAGTCTTGAGGTTCCTTCTTGGGAGGAGTTTGACTTTGTTACCACCGAGGATATGGACAGGTTGTCAAGGAAACTTAGGGCGACCACATGTTTATTGGACCCGTGTCCCTCCTGGCTTGTACTGGCATCCTGGGAGACGACACGAGGCTGGCTCCAGGGCATTGTCAACGCATCTTTGAGTGAGGGGTCCTTGCCTGCCGTCTTGAAAGAGGCGGTAGTGAGGCCCCTCCTCAAGAAGCCGTCCCTGGACCCAGCTTTATTAGAGAACTATCGTCCGGTCTCCAACCTTCACTTTTTGGTGAAGGTTGTCGAGAGTGTGGTAGCCCAACAGTTTCCGCGACACCTGGAGGAAGTTGATTATCTAGACCCGCGCCAGTCCGGCTTCCGACCCGGTCACAGCACCGAGACGGCATTGGTCGCGTTGGTTGATGATCTCTGGAGGGCGCGGGATAGAGGTTATTCCTCTATCCTAGTCCTATTAGACCTCTCGGCGGCTTTTGATACCATCGACCATGGTATCCTATTGCACCGACTGGGGGGGTTGGGGTTGGGAGGCACCGTTTTGCGGTGGTTCTCATCCTACCTCTCTGGTCGGTCGCAATATGTGTTGACGGGAGGGCAGAGGTCGACCTCGAGGCCTCTCTTATGTGGGGTTCCTCAGGGGCCGGTCCTCTCGCCCCTCCTTTTCAACACATATATGAAGCCGCTGGGTGAGATCATCCGTGGTTTTGGGGTGGAGTACCATCTGTACGCTGATGACACCCAGCTGTACATATCCACCCCAAACCACCCCAACGATGCCGCCGAAGTGCTGTCCCGGTGTTTGGAGGCCGTACGGATCTGGATGGGTGGTAACAAACTCAAGCTCAACCCTGCCAAGACTGAGTGGCTGTGGTTTCCGGCACCCCGGTTCAGCCAGATTACACCAACTCTGGCCATTGGGGGCGAAACACTGGCCCCCGTGGAGAGGGCACGCAATTTGGGTGTCCTCCTGGATTCCCGGCTGTCCATGGAGGACCATGTGGCGGCCGTGGCCAGGGGGGCGTTTCATCAGGTACGCCTGATGCGCCAATTGCGCCCCTTACTGGACCGGGCTGCCCTTCGCACAGTCACTCAAGCTCTCGTGACGTCCCGACTCGACTACTGTAATGCTCTCTACATGGGGCTTCCCTTGAGGTGCACTCGAAAGCTACAGCTAGTCCAAAACGCAGCCGCGCGGGTGATTATGGGAGCCACTAGATGCTCCCACATAACGCCGATCCTGCGCGAGCTGCATTGGCTTCCTGTGGTTTTTCGAGTGCGCTTCAAGGTTCTGACAACTATCTTTAAAGCGCTCCATGGCTCGGGGCCTAGTTATATGCGAGACCGCCTCCTGCCCCATACATCCCTTAGACCGATACGCTCCCACAGAGAGGGCCTTCTCAGGGTGCCGTCGGCCGGACAATGCCGACTGGCGACACCCAGGGGAAGAGCCTTCTCTGTGGCGGGGCCAGCCCTTTGGAATGACCTACCCCCTGAATTACGTACCATCACCGACCTCCGCCTCTTCCGCCAATGTCTTAAGACATATTTGTTTCAACAAGCCGGCCTAGCCTAACCTCCCATGGGGACTTTTAGGTAGTTTTAAATTGGGTTTTTAAAATTTGGTTTTAGCGCAGGATAGGTTATTTAATAGTTTTTTAAATTATATTTATTGTATTTTGTATGTTTTTAAATTTTCCTGTGCGCCGCCCTGGGTCCTTCGTGGAGAAGGGCGGGATATAAATTTAAATAAATAAAATAAATATATAAAAAAATTCTAGTATACATTGCTTAGATATTTATGAAAATGCAAACCAAAAGAATATATACACAAATTCAAAGTATTCGGTGACAGAGATCACAGAATCAAAACAGCTTTCAGAATATGTTAAATGTCCAATAATAATAAAACATAAAATCAGTAGAATGTCTTTATTTGTAATAAATTCTGTTGTTGGTCAAAAGGAATGAATTTCAGGCAACCAAATGCAAAATAGTATTATTTATTTAATAAGAAAAATGTTTGAGAAAGTTTTGACTTGGTGTCATATATTTGTAAAACACGCCATTCTAACTAGTTCAAGGAACAGCATCTGTGAATAAAGAATGCATACATTTTGAGTCCAAAGCAGCCTCATTTTTATTTATTTTATCTAGAAAGATTGTGAAGTCAGTTAATTAAGCCAACATAAGGAAATTATTCTATCCAGTTAATTTTTACTTTGAATCTTCAGCTCACAAGTGTGCATGTTCCATATCTGTCAGTGCCTCACTGAACAGTATTTGAAAAATTGTGAATATGGAACTGGAATTTGTTTGCAAATCCTCTCCCCCTCCCCCCCTAAAAAAATTCTGTAAATTAGTTCTGAGCAAGAAATATTTTTATATAGTGTATTTTTGATCATTCATGAAAATGGTTGTGCAATGGTTGACAACACCTGTGATTTTTCTCTATTTTTGAATAAACATGACTGTTCAGAATTTGAAAATGATACACATCATGTAACTGAGGATCTTATACCACATCCCTCCTAAAACTGAATGAAGAAAAATATCCATGTGGTCAAATGAGGATTTTAGCATGTTCAGTAGATTTAAGCAGAGTAGTTTTTGGTAAAAGTAAGGAAATATAATCTTCTTTGTTTAGGAAAACAGCCTTTAGATCAATAGAATAAATTAATATAATTTTACACACACATATACACATATACTTTTGTACTTGTCCCTTTAATTAATTAATTGTCGATTTTACCATCTTTACCATCTTTTACCATTTTTACCATCTATTGTATAATGGGCCCTTATGCTCACTGTTTCAACTATGGACTTGCAGTGTATCATCTTTGGGGATTTTCCCCCCCCCCTTTTTTAGTGCCAATGCCGTCTAATGTTATCTTATTCAAGGTCAGTTCTCCTTCGCCTGCGGGAGTCTACCCTCTCGCAGGCTTGGCCCCCTAGTTTATCACGGGCCCACCTCGAGGATGGACTTATTGCTCCTGAGAGGTGGGCGAAGCGCAAACTCGGGGGGTTTTTATTTAACTTGCTAATTCGGATTTTAGGGGGTTCCAGGGAGGAGGGTAGACAAGTGGGTAGACAGATGGAGATGGAAACAGCAATTAGTAGTAAGGGCCAGGATAGCAGTCGACGGCGGGAAGCGGAAGGCGAAAGGCAGGGGGATACTCGAGTCGTTCCTCAGGAGGGCATACCAATTCAGAGGGTCGTGGGGAGGGGCAGGACCGAGGGGAGACAATTTTTATCCTCCCGGTTGGTGGCACGCAGCCGTTGGTTAAAAACGGTCGGGTGCCACAACCCTCGCAGGCTAGGTGGCCAGGGAATACAGAGCCAGGGTCTGCGGCTGATGTTTTGCAACGCCAGGTCCGTTGTCAACAAAGCCCCCCTCATTAGTGACCTTGTGTCAGAGGGGGAGCCGGACCTGGTAGGAATTGCGGAGACCTGGTTGGGCCACGAGGGAGGTCATCCCCTCGTTGAAATGTGCCCACCAGGCTACCGCGCATTTCATCAGCCGCGGGCCCTAGGCAGGGGTGGTGGGGTAGCGGTCATTATCAAGGAAGGCCTGGAGCCGAGAGAGACCATTGTGCCGCAGACCTCCGGCTGTGAGTCCCTTTGCATGAAGTGGGGCCTAGGGAGGCAGTTGGGCTTGCTGGTTGTATACCTGGCTCCCCGCTATGTAGCAGCAGCCCTGCCCGAGCTCCTGGAGGTGATCGCCACGGTGGCAGTGGAGACCCCCAGACTTATAGTTATGGGGGACTTTAATCTGCCATCGTTGGGCGAATCATCCGCGGTAGCTCGGGAGTTCATGGCTTCCATGACGGCCATGGACCTGACCCAAGTAATTCAAGGCCCCACTCATGAGGGTGGACATACGCCGGACCTCATCTTCGTCTCGGGCCAATGGAAGAGT
Organism: Rhabdophis nuchalis; assembly: GCA_039707465.1. NCBI lineage: Eukaryota > Metazoa > Chordata > Lepidosauria > Squamata > Natricidae > Rhabdophis > Rhabdophis nuchalis. The sequence continues at coordinate 76,044,085 of CM077644.1, forward strand.
GATCTGGGTACAGGGGACATAGACATCATACCCTTGTCATGGTCAGACCACTCACTTCTCCGACTCGACTTTCCGACCGCTGCTCCCCTCCGCGGGGAGGCGGAACCAGAGTTACCAATCTGGTACCGCCCCAGGCGCTTGATGGACCCGGATGGGTTCCAGACAGCGCTTGGGCCATTTCCTGTATCCCTGACCCGCGCCCCGATGGAGGACCTCACGGCCGCATGGAATAGTGCGGCCGTGGGAGCCTTGGATCGGGTCGCGCCCTTGCGGCCTCTCTCGCGGCGGCGAACCACCCTGGCTCCTTGGTTTACTGAGGGGCTGCGGGTGATGAAACGCCGCAAGAGATGCCTAGAGAGAAGATGGAGGGCTAGCCGCTCTGAATCTGACCGGACACAGGTGAGAGCCCATTTACGGACTTACATTGTGGCGCTGAGGGTGGCCAAACGTCATCATTGCGCCACCCTCATAGCATCCGCAGAAAACCGCCCTGCCGCCCTGTTTAGGGTGACCCGTTCCCTCCTTCAACAGAGGGAGCGGGAAGCCCCGTTACAGGGTAGGGCAGAGGAATTTGTGATTTTTCTGCAGGAGAAAACCGCCCAGATACAGAGTGAGCTAGCCACCATTCATGGCCCAGTGGGATGCCACGAGGGAGATCTTGTTTGGGAGGAGTTTGACCCCGTTACTTCCGAGGATATGGACAGGTTACGTGGGCGACTGCGAGCCACCACATGTTCATTGGACCCGTGCCCCTCCTGGCTTGTACTGGCATCCTGGGAGGTGACACGAGGCTGGCTCCAAGAGGTTATCAACGCATCCTTGAGTGAGGGTTCCTTGCCTGCCTCCCTAAAAGAGGCTATGGTGAGGCCCCTCCTCAAGAAGCCCTCTTTGGACCCAGCTCTTTTGAACAACTACCGTCCAGTCTCCAACCTTCCCTTCTTGGCGAAGGTTGTTGAGAGTGTGGTGGCACAACAGTTTCCCCGTCACCTGGAGGAAGTTGACTATCTAGATCCGCGCCAGTCCGGCTTTCGGCCCGGGCATAGCACCGAGACGGCATTGGTCGCGTTGGTAGATGATCTCTGGAGGGCCAGAGATGGGGGATGTTCTTCCATCCTGGTCCTATTAGACCTCTCAGCGGCTTTCGATACCATCGACCATGGTATCTTATTGCATCGGCTGGGGGGGTTGGGGGTGGGAGGCACCGTGTTGCGGTGGTTCTCCTCCTACCTCTCTGGCCGATCGCAATTTGTGCGTGCAGGAGAGCAGAGGTCGACCCCGAGACCACTCACATGTGGAGTGCCTCAGGGGTCGGTCCTCTCGCCTCTCCTGTTTAACGCATATATGAAGCCGCTGGGTGAGATCATCCGTGGTTTTGGGGTAGAGTACCACCTGTACGCTGACGACACCCAGCTGTACATATCTACCCCAAACCACCCCAACGATGCCGTAGCGGTGATGTGCCAGTGCCTGGAAGCCGTGCGGATCTGGATGGGAAGTAACGGACTTAGGCTCAACCCGACCAAGACCGAGTGGCTGTGGTTTCCGGCTGCCCGATTCAACCAGCTTTCTCCAACGCTGGCCATAGGGGGCGAACATCTTGCCCCTGTGGATGGGGCGCGCAATTTGGGTGTCCTCCTGGATACCCGGCTGTCTATGGAAGAGCAAGTGACAGCCGTGGCCAGGAGGGCGTTTTACCAGGTTTGCCTGGTTCGCCAATTGCGCCCCCTATTGGATCGGGACGCCCTTCGCACAGTCACTCATGCCCTCGTGACATCCCGACTGGACTATTGTAACTCTCTCTACATGGGGCTCCCCTTGAGGTGCACCCGGAGGCTTCAGTTAGTTCAGAATGCAGCCGCGCGAGCAATTATGGGCACCTCTAGATTTGCCCATGTAACACCGCTCTTGCGCGAGCTGCACTGGCTACCTGTCGTCTTCCGGGTGCGCTTCAAGGTGTTAGTCATCATCTTCAAAGCGCTCCATGGCTCGGGACCTAGCTATCTGCGAGATCGGATCCTGCCCCACACATCCTCACGACCGATTCGCTCCCACAGAGAGGGGCTTCTCCGGGTGCCGTCCACTAGACTTTGTCAGCGGGCGACGCCCAGGGGAAGGGCGCTCTCTGTGGCGGGCCCGGCCCTCTGGAACGACCTTCCCCCTGATATTAGAACGACCACCGACCTCCGCTCCTTCCGTGTAAAACTGAAGACCCATCTCTTTCGACTGGCCGGCCTTGAATAGTTCTCTCTGTCTTTTAACGATAAATTTTAATGGGTTTTTTAATTGTATTTTTAGCACGGGTAATTTATTTAATTCTATTTTAGTAATGTTTGTATTATTGTATATTGTTTTAATTATGCCTGTGCACCGCCCCGGGTCCCTGTGGGGAGAGGGTGCGGTTAATAAATTCTAATTTATTATTATTATTATTATATATATACACATGCATACTGTACATATTGTATGGCTGATTTGCTACATTGCATACTCAGAAACAGAAAATTAAATTAAACGCTGTATAAAATATATCGATTGGAAGATCAAAATGCATGATATGTAACTTCAGAAATTCTTTTTAGAATTTCTGACAGTATGTGAAATAAAACTTAACAAAGAGCAAACTTTATTGAATCAACACGCTTGTAAATCATTCTTCCACACTGAACTTTTTTAAGTGCACCCTCCATAACTCAGTAAGCTACACATGCTTGATTAAAGTAGAATATTTTAGGAAGTTTTAGTACACTAAATATTTCCATTAGAAGTTTCAGATGGATATTCTATACATTACCTTAAAGAAGGAGATACTCCTATTGATTTGGTATGTATTGATTGATTACGTGCTATCAGATTGGTGTTAACTCTTAGCGACCATATAGGTCACATGCATATACATTTTTCTCCATGATTGTTAGATATGAAATAACAGAATGATGAATGTATTCTAATGAATGTTTAAATTGTTAAGAAACTGATGTGTGTAGTAGAGACAAGATTATATTCCTGGTATTTATGAATGATTAATTTGACTTTGGATTGGCCCTTACAGAATTGAAAGGATATTAAAAATAGATATTAACATCTAGTAATATCTGCAAGGAGGTGAAGGTGTTTCCATAAAAGAGGAATGGCAGCAGCACTATCAAAAAAACCACAGGGTGTATATAGCCCAGTAAGGTGTCTGGAACATAGGTGTTGAAAGAGATTCTCAATCACCCAGGTCATGGTTGTCTCAAAGGTCTTTTTCGAAAAAGCAGGTGGACTTTCTTGGGGGTTTTTTTCTCTTGAATATGTTTCACTTCTCATCGAGAAACCTCTTCTGTTCACAACTGAAACATATTTAAGGAAATGAATTACCTTTTGGAAAAGCACCTTTGGGATAGATGTTGAAAGTTCCAATCTTTTACTCTATAAACTCAGTCTTGCTCCTTGGTCCTCCTTTTGCTGACCAAAAGTATCATGCCTGAGTAGGCTTCCAAAGAAGTTTGTTCATTACATTTTGATGGCTTCTAATGTACACACATTTATTCATACTCTCACAGATACTGTATCATTAGTTCCCCAGTTTAACAAAATGGCCTCTTAAGAAGACTGTTTGGTAGAAATCACTAGAAAATCGAACAGTGTAATGCAAAGAGGAAAGAGACTTTTTCCTTCACTCAAGAAAAATAACTGATATGGCAACTAGAACTAAGCAACTAGAACTAACTTGAAGTAGCAACTAGGAATTGCCTACTTATTATTTATTTGAAGGTAAATTAGAATGTGAGGCATACTAGGTGAGTAACCAGTCCAAAATGGGCAGACACCAAACGGCACAAGGAGTTCTTAGGAGAAGTTAAGAGATGAAGCAAGAGAAAAAGTCTGGAATATGAGGCTATCTACAGAAGAGGATGGAGACAATGGAGGAAGAAAGATAAGAACTGATTAAAGAAAGGGAAGAGCTATTTTGAACAAAGAAAAAGGAAAACCTCAAGTATAGATAAAATGAATAAGAGAGAAAAATGAAAGCCGGAAAGGAAAAAGGGAGTATTGCAAAAATAACATAATACCGTTTGCTCAAAAAACCTATAATATGCATTGAAAATGCCTTTATAAAATAAAAGACAAGTGGTTTAAAAAAGTACAAAGTGTGGAACCAATAAAATTCTGTTTCTGGCAACAGGTGCTAGGAAATAGGTGATAGTTACACAGCAGCCTCCTAGTTTCTCTTCTAAAATCAGGAATTAGGATTAACCTTTGGTGCAATTTGTTGGAGTGCTAATTCAGCCATTAAAATGCAGCCCAATAAATTCCTTATTCTTATTTATTTATTTATTTATTTGTCAAATTTGTACACCGCCCTATCTCCCCAAGGGGACTCAGGGCGGTGCACAGAAATATAAAATATAAAACAATACAATACAAAACAGTTTAAAAATAAATTAAATCAAGGTCTGTGCTATTCAGATTAGAAAAAGGGTTAAAATCAAATTAAAACTATATCCATTTAAAAATTAAGCCAGGCCGGCCTCTTGAAATAGATGTGTCTTTAGTGCCCGGCGGAAGAGGCGTAGGTCCGTGATGATCCAAAGGTCGGGGAGTAGGTCGTTCCAGAGGGCAGGCCCCGCCACAGAGAAGGCTCTCCCCCGGGGGCCACCCGTCGGCATTGTCCGGCGGATGGCACCCTGAGGAGGCCCACTCTGTGGGAGCGGACAGGTCTAAGGGAGGTATGTGGTAGGAGGCGGTCCCGCAGGTAGCCAGGTCCCGTGCCATGGAGCGCTTTGAAGATGGTTACTAGCACCTTGAAGCGCACCCAGAAGGCCACAGGTAGCCAGTGCAGCTCGCGCAGGAGAGGTGTTACATGGGAGTATCGAGACACTCCCAGAATCCCCCGCGCAGCCGCATTCTGGACTAGCTGGAGCCTCCGGGTGCAGCTCTTAGACTACGGGAAAGCTATATGGCTCATGAAAAGATTTAAGAATTTAAAAGGATTCCATAAATTAAGCCCAAGAAGTTGGAGAAAACATTGTGAATGCTGTTTAAGAAAACTGTGTAGCAAAAGAGTAAGGAAACCATAGATAAAATAGCCAGAGATATTTACAATTCAGTATGTGTACTTTACGTCCTGCACAGCTTTCTCTGTCTGCCATTAAGGGAGGTTTTGAAATTGCCACCAGGGTTTCATAAAGTGAGACTGAACTCTCGTGGGAAATGTAATGTGTAGCCAACCTGTTCTCCGTTCCTGATTGATTTTAGGACTACAGCATTAAATATTGTGACGTCTGCGTAGGTTGTGCTTTCAAATTCCTTCCCAGGATTTTATACTAGTTTACAATCGGACCCACACATCCTTGGGATGGAGCACTTACTCATAAACACATAGTAAATACATTTTGAGAAGGAAACAGAAATAAGTAGGAAAAAGCAAAGGCAATCACAAAAATGAAAGGCAAGAGAAAACTAAATTCTTCATTTAAATGGCCACCCCCCCACCCCCAATTTGATACCAATGAGATCTCCTTTAATTTCAGAGAAATCTCCCTCCTGAATGCTTTGGAAAGGTTAAAACGCAATTTTCTGAAACTAAGTTATTAGACAGAGGAGCATTAACCTTTGAGCCCTACAGACTTTTACTCTTTTTTATCTCCTTTTCATTTTTGTTTGTAGGTCTGTTCATTTTTTCCCCCCTGTGATCACCATCCTGTTGCTAGGTAACAGCTGTTTTGTGCACAGGCATGTGAGTCTATCTGTCTCTTAGCTTTGTCAGCCTGGCCCAGGGTATCTACCTCCCTAGCGCTTGCTGACGGCAATACAACTCTTCACAAAAAAGCATTTATCATACCCCGGCACAGTAATGGCCACTCCAGAGAGGGGAAATTGAGCTGACCTGAAGGCCAAAGCTGTTAGGGAGACTGGTGGGAAGGGTAAGAGGGTCACAGCACCCTTTCCCCACCCACTTAGTGGGCAGTAAGCAGTGGCCCAGTTTTCACTAACGCATCCCAAGGCTTTGCACCTGAAATAAATGTTTATTTGACATTATCAATAAAAGAGAAAAGAATACGATTTCAAAGAAACCAGATATGGATCTAACTGAGGTAAGCAACAGTCTTGCATGCAGCTATTCCGCTTAAAGACCCCCAAATTCTAACGGATGGAAATTTCCAAAACTCAGAAGAGTTGAAATGCACTTATGATTTTTTTGCCACTGTCATAAGGAAAACAATGATCATTTCTGCTTCTTCCATCATCCCTTATCTTTTTTTTTTTTTTAGAAAAAAAGGTATAAACCAAAATTACAGTTGTTTGGTTCTGACCAGTCAAAGCAGAGGTGTCAAAACTTGTGGCCCGTAGGTTGGATGCATTGTGCGGGGGTCACACCCATCGCAGGCTTAGCAAAGGGGGGAAAGTCATGATATGTCCTGTGACGAGAACATGACACTGCCAGTTTGACACCGCTGAGTTAAAGCCATCCACCTGTCAAATATTTCGGAAGGAAATTATTATTACAACTACTATTACTATCATTTCTTTTAAAAAAAACACAATCATCTGCTTTTAGAAAAAAGTTATTTCTGCCTCCAAATCACTCTTTTCACTCAATTAGGAAAAATAAACAAGCTCTGATCTTCAGTGTATCAACTGTCACACGAGATGAACAGAAGTTATGTAAAATGTTTTTAAAAGCAAAAAACTATTAGTAGAATGCTTAATTTCACTTATTTTAATGAGGGATGAAGTCATGTTTATTTGCCAGCTAATATAAAAAACTAATGTTAACTTTAAGAAAACCTATAAATGTTGGATGACATTACCAGATGTATGCTTTAATTAGATTAATTTGAGAATAAATGTTGACCCCATATGATATAAGCAAGATTATTTCACTTCCAGAATATGACATTCATAAATGGTGTGCACTACCATTATATTCATAAATAATATGAATCTTGCACAGCAGTGATATCTGTTTAGAAAAGCTCTATAATCAATATATCCCTTGTGAGATCTGTCACAAAAGCTTTGAGTCTATGGAAGCTATCATTCAGCTACCATTCAATGTCAACGAGAGGAGTAGATCAAAAGAGCATCACACAACCTCTTCTAGTATATTTCACTGCTATGTGCAGGAATCAGTTCTTACAAACAAGATGCACCTGGCTTTAAGTGTGATCATCAACCATCACTGGAATTTTCTCAATCTTGAAAACATTTTCAGGGTAGCGTTACAAAAAAAATATGATTTTGTCTACAGCTGAGTCATGAAACATTAACTTCCCCACATCTGTGAGTGCTAATACTACATGGTACATGAACTTTAAAAATATGTTTATTTTTTTAACCATGAGCTCTCACTAGTTGTCACCTGCAGAACCTGAGGCTTTCATAGAAGACATCAGGGAAGGCTGGTCTATAGTATCTAATTTTGGAGTATAAAATATTTATAAATATTCTTGCGAAAATGCTATCCAGACAATTATAGGGGGACTCCAAAGTTTTTTTAAAAGAGTTAAAAAGCCAAGAGTTATGGTAGCAAATGTTAATACTTCTTAGCAGATAACTATTGTCCTATTCAGAAGCTAAAGTGTGTGCTTTTAATGCTTTTTTAATATTATTTGTATTACTTTAATATTACTTTTAATATTATTGAATTAAAAATGTAATCCCTTTGTGTGGATGTAAACTCATTTAAGAGGGTGTGGCCATAATTACTACAGTCTGCTTTCAACGATTAGTAGGTAGTGACAGTTTATTCATTAAGAGAATACTAGATAGTGAGCTATAGTTTGTATCAGAGGTGGTATTCAGCAGGTTCTGACCAGTTCTGGACAATTGGTAATGGAAATTTTGAGTAGTTCGGAGAACCAGTAAATACCACCTCTGATTGGCTCTGCCCCCATCTATTCTCTGCCTCCCAAATCCCAGCTGATCGGGAGGGAATGGGGATTTTGTAGTAAACTTCCACTGGAGTGGGGAGGGAATGGAGATTTTACAGTATCCTTTCCCTGCCATGCCCACCAAGCCACGCCCACCAAACAAAGCCATGCCCACAGAACCGGTAGTAAAAAAAAATTTGAATCCCACCACTGGTTCGTATATAGTTATTTGTAGTAAGAATATTAGTTAGCGTATTCACTTATAAGGCAGTACAGTATACTAAATGGACATTCCTTCCGTCAGAAATTAAAAACTCACTTTTTCTGATAGTTAGATTTAATTTGTTTTTATTGTATTTATCTATGTATATATTTTATGTTGTTTTAATTTCTCCCTGTGCACCGCTCCGAGTCCCCTCGGGGAGAGGACGCGGTTATAGAAATAAATATTCTATTCTATTCTATTCTAGTAAAAGCAAGTATGTTTATCTTTCAAACTTTCAAACAACATTTTACCACAAAAGGGGCTAAGAGTCAATCTCAGTTTTAGTATAACCTCTGGAAAGTCATCAGATAAGAATATGAACTTTAAAATTGATCAAGATTAATTTCACTGACAGTGTATCATAACATATTTCTCTTTGGAGACTCATTTGTTGAGCAGCGGATGCAAAAAAAAGAAGAAAAAATTGCAAGAATGCAATTAGATTTTTACCATTGATAAAATAGTAACGTGTCTGATTTATTAAAGCATTGCCAAATAGCTGCAGCATAAACTTTGTTTGAAAAATCCTTAAATTGCAAAGAAAGAAACATAAAAACAATGTCTACCAAGTTATCAATAAATTTAACATTCCAGGAATAATTTCTGTGAAATTTTCATTTACTAATTTTTTGAATCCTAAGCAAGAAAAGATCTGTTGAATGTATATGGCTTGCACAAAACCTTGTACTCTAATATTTGTAATATAGTCTAGTATTTCCCTTTCTCCAGATTAAAAATTATTTTAAATCTAAACCAACCTTGTGCCTGAAAATAGTCAATGTCCAGACTAATGTATTCTGCACGTAAAAATGTATTCAGCACAATTTAATGGTAGATTAATTTAAAATTATATAATGTAGAGTCACTTAGAGGTGCAACTAAAAGTGGCTTTTTCAGTTTTGCATTAACCAAATGTAGAACGTCTATTTTAATTAAATTGCTATAATAATATTCCAATAACGCTTTAATCCAGTATCACATATTGTGGATTTTATTGGATTCTAGTCAACTAGAAAGTTTTTAATTCTTACATTTATAATGTTCCACACAAAGGCTGCGGAAGCAACTTACAATAAATTCGGATGCATACTACATGGTTTGACTTAAACTGGTTAGTTAATGTCTACAAAATTATTGGAAACTGAAGTACTATCATACACATATTTCATTTTAGTTTGCAAACAAGTATCTGGTCTCAAACTTAGCTGGTTTGAGCTTAATATTTTGCTTTTGTTCCATTTTGTTGACATGGAATATCCTTGAAGATGTTCAATTCCACCTCCCTTACAAGTGGGCAACTAAGCAGCAGAACGCATTTGCTGAAATGGATACCATATGTGTATTGTGTCACAGGACAGTTGCCTAGGATGAGAAATTGCAAGCCAATAATTCACTGTAACGTGCTAGTGAATTAACTAGTTTTGTCTCCTTTAGCCTTGGATTCTTCACTTACTGTATAAGGATTATTTTTGCTGTTGGGTCTAATGACTAAAGAAATATCATAGCAAAACAACGGTACAGAGAAATTATATGTATAGATGTAATCCCCACTTGAGCATTAAAGACACTGAAAAAAAACCCTACTAATCAAAAGGGGGTCACCATCACTCAGCCATGTTTAGCATCCTCCTCTCAGACTCTAGCACCCCAAATTAAAAGGCCTCATTTTATCCATAACTTCACTCCCCTGACAAGAGTCTAAAAATAAAATTTAAAAACTGAGTCATACACTTTGCAGAATTGAAAACAAGAGCAACAGCAATGAATCTCCTGATTGAAAGGATAGGATGTGCAATAAAGGCAGATAGCTGTTGTAGAGTAAATTTACTGACATAGGTTGACCAGATTTTTGAGAGTTAAACTGGGCTGCATTAATGTAAATGTATATACAGGTAGCCCTCGACTTACAGCCTTTGAGTCACAAAGGCACTGCAAAAAGTGACGTATGACCATGTTTTGCACTTATAACCATTGCAGCATTTCCATGGTCACATGGTCAAAATTCAGCTGCTTGCCACTTGGCATGTATTTATGATGGTTCCAGTTCCTGGGGTCATGTGATCACCATATGTAACCTTCTCAGCTGATTTCTGAGAAGCAAAGTCAATGGAGGAAACCAGATTCATTTAATGACGGCACGATTCATGTAACAACTGCAGTGATTCGTCTAACAACTGTGAGGGAAAAGTCATACAATGGGGCACAAGTCACTTAACATCTGTCTTGCTTAACAATGGAAATTTGGACTCAATTGTGGTTGTAAGCTAAAGACAACTTGTATTTAATTTGTGAATTAGACAAAAACTACCAAAAAAAGACTATATGAAAACAAAAACAAACAAAAAAACCAACACAACCTGACTTGGATCAGATTTGACAGAATTTATTATCTCCCAAAACAATGCCATTAAAGATCGGGAACTATTGCTCTAGATCAGGGGTCTCAAACTCACATCATCACGGTGGTGTCATGTGACGTATCTGGACTTCCCCTCCCCTTTTGCTAAACCAGGCGGGGGGGTGGCCAGCGCGTGACACATCCAGCCTGCAAGCCAGGAGTTTGAGAGCCCTGCTCTAGATAGTCCCCCAGCAAGTACTTATTTCTAAAATTATCTTGTAAGGATACTTTTGTTTTTTAAGAGCATCTTGTAAACTACAGAATAGCAGCTGAGTTTGCAGCCGATCTTCAAGATAAGCAATGAATTTAGGGTTGCCAAATCCACTTGGTTCCTCTTCTCTGTGCAGATATTATTCATACTCAGAAAATGTCTTCTACAGATACATTCATACCAGGCAGACACATGGAAAATTGAACTAGAAAGCAAATGATTGTGAAAGTAATGTCCATATTTCCAACATGGGTAAAAGTTTGTGCTGTCAGACCTTTGCTGCTTTCCTCCCACACCCCCAATTTCATTTTTATACCACAATGTTTCTTAGCTTGTGTTAGTTCTTCAAATGAACTGCTTTGCTCTGATATAACAATTTTGCAGTTATAAACCACAGATGATAAGTCCGGTCATTAACAAAGTCAACAGTTCATTAAAATGGGCTGCTCATTGCCAGGACCAGTTCTTATGAAAAGTAAAATTTAAAAGTTGAAAAGGACTTGCCCTGCCCACTGCAATATCGACAAAAAGCTGATGAATCTTAATCACGTTGAGAAGCAGATGAAATCACAACGTATCTTATAACATACCTCGTAGACAACTCCCACTCTGTCAAGGACCTAGGAGTACTAATCTCAAATGACCTAAGCCCCAGAGCCCACTGTAACAGCATTGTCAAAAAGGCATTAAGAGTTTTTAACTTAAGTTTGTGAAGCTTCTTCTCCGGTAATATTGTATTGCTAACTAGGGCATACCAAACCTTTGCCAGACCAATTCTCGAATACAGCTATCTGCCTGGAATCCACACTATACATCAGACATTAATACGATTGAGCGGATCCAGAGGTATTTCACAAGAAGAGTAATCCACTCTTCTACACACAATAAAATTCCTTATGCCACCAGACTTGAAATTTTGGGCTTGGACAATCTGAAACTGCGTCACCTGTGGCATGATCTAAGCACAGTACACAACATTGTCTGCTGCAACATTGTCTGTACACAACATTGTCTGTTACCTGTCAACGACTTCTTCAACTTGAGCTTCAACCTCAATAATACACGGACAAACAATCAATACAAACTGAAGGTAAACCACTCTAAACTCAATTGCAGAAAATATTTCTGCAGCAACAGAGTGGACAACGCCTGGAATATTCTATCTGACTCCATTGTTAAATCCTCTAACTGTCACAGCTTCAACCTTAAACTGCCTACCGTGGACCTTAACCCATTCCTAAGAGCATGCCTAACATCCCTGTCCTACTGTCCCCATCAATTTGTATTCATTTCTTTCGTTTATATCCATGTTTATATTTATACCTGCTATCTTGTACATGTTTGACAAACTAATAAATACAGATATCTTTGTATGTATACTGTTTCTCACAGTTTAACATGGGCAGTTGTGTAGACTTGGATATTAAAGGACTCAGTAACAAGATATGGCTTGCCAGCAACACTTTGCACTGCATTGCAGACAATGGTGCAACCCACTCCAGCTGAAGAATTGTCAAGCTTTGCTTCTTTCAGTTTTCAGAAAATATGGTTCTTCCCCCCCCCCCTCTTTGCTCTTAGTTTACCACCGAAGTTACAATTTGTGCTGTCAGCAAAAAATCCAATCACTTTTTCCCCCCGTGTAAATTGTATTTTTCCAAGAGTCCTTCCATATTTCTCCAAACAGGATGGCAGAGGTTTCAACTGACAGAGAGATAAACTTTTTAAAGGTTAGCTTTGCTGGCTCACAGTCTCGCTTTAACATCTTTTCTGTTAGAAGTGTCAATTGACACAGAGTCACTTTTCAGCACCTCCATGGCCAAAGGTTCAAAATTTACTTCCAGAGTATTGGTTTTTTTCTGTACAAGCCCAGTCAAACTTTTCAGCGTACCATTTTTCTAATTTAAGCAGAACTGCAGTCCATTGACCAAAACCTGTGTTTGTATGTCACAGCACATAACATAATGGGGCTCTAGCGCAGGGGTAGTCAACCTTTTTATACCTACCGCCCACTTTGGTATCTCTGTTAGTAGTAAAATTTTCTAACCACCCCCGGATTCACAGTAATGGTGATTTATAAAGTTGGGAAGTCAATTAAATTAAAAAAAAGGAAAGTGCTCAGTATCGGACAAAACCTCTATCGCCCACCATGAAAGCTGGAACGCCCACTAGTGGGCGGTAGGGACCAGATTGACTACCACTGCTCTAGCTGCTACCTCTTTTAATTGTGAATTAGATCCAGTCTTTTATCTCCTATTTCATCAGGTGGTACCCACAATAAAACAAAACCGAGGAACTGATTAACTAATACCATTTCTTATAACTATCATGGCTGCCTATGACATCCCTGCTTACTCTTCTCCAAGTCCTTGCACAGATATAATGATCAGCAAATGCAGAAGCTGTTTATCACCTGGCAGTCCATGCAAACTTACTGTTGGTCTTGCAGGTTCTGCTGCTTGCAGAAGAAGAGACTTCTGCTGTCCACTCTGCTATTGTTAATCAGTTAGACAAGACAGGATCCCAAAAATCAGGGCATTTTTGTGATTTTTTTGAAGAGGTGTCCGGCATCAAGAAGGCCTTCAAAAAACTGGGATTGTCCCAACAAAACCAAGACCTCTGGCCATCCAATCCTAACAAGGAAGTTCAATAATGGGGCGAAGTCTCCAGAGAGATAGTGGGCTCCTTCTATGGTAATATTCATGAGAGGCTGAATAGTCATCTCATATGGATGGTTTCATTTAAATTTTGGCTGGTTTGGAAATTCTAAGAGTTGAAAGTTGAAGGTTGAGAAACATTGCTCTAAGGCACCTGACTAGGTCTCTTGGTACAGTAGGTTTGCTAAAATGAGCTCCTGAGTCATTTGTGGTATGGTGGAGTTGCCTGTCTGTCCCACAATATCCCTTCATTCCCACGATATCATAATTTTTCTTTCTCCATACCCACCTGCTGCTCATTTTGAAATAAGATTCTCGATGGCCTTCTCTTGATCTATAATGGTATATGGGAAAGACCTTGAGAGGATGTGCCAAGAAATGCTGCCTAGGGAACGATTAGAAAAGAGACAACATAGTATTCTGACCTAGGCTTCCCAAGAGCATGAAGCAAACTCCTTGTCCCAGGAAAAAAAGCCTTTTATTAATTTACTGTGAATTCTGCTCATTCACATACAACAAAGTCTTTCAAGGTGAACTAATTGTTTCCTGCAAACATCACTCCCCTTTCACTCCTCTTTTATTTCCTCTGGGAGGGGCCATTCATCGTCCACCTGTGGCCTTACCCCCAAGTCGATCCCTGTTCTTTAGCTGTTCCCTTCGTCTGGCAACTCTGCACATGCATATACTGGAAACAGGCTGTTCATCTGCCTCACTGATGTCTGCCTCTGAAGGCAGTTGATAACTGGCATATGGCTCTGGCCCCCTCTCTGCCTCCAACACGGAGCCCTCATCAGCACTTTACCCAGACTCCAGGACTGGCCCATATTCCTCCCCAACCTCCACTGTCCAAATCTGCTGCCAGTTCCACTGGCCACTGGCGGGTCACAACACATAGCCACAACTGGCTAGTGTATAGGACAATAATTTCAGAAGAGACCCTCCCTAGTTTCTTAGGCTGTAAAGGAGGCAGTGGCAGAATTGTACTTTCAGACTTGCATGATTATATTAATGTAGCTCATCTGGTTATGTTTCGTGCTTGATCCACCTATATGTTCCTTCTGCTGCTGCTTCTACACTTCTGCCTTCCTCTGCTTCCTTGTGTCAAAAGCTTGGGGTATGTTCAAAATGATTTCACACATATGTACAACACGGACAGAACTTGTGGCACAATTTTGCTTCCATCATTTTGACACCAGTATTGGATCCTACAGATTTCTGTGCCCCTTGATATGCTCCTATGTTTACTTGATCCTTTCCAAGTTGAATATTCTCCTCCGTCTTCCCCATCGTACTTTCCCATAATTCTTACTCATTCACTCACTTTTTAAAGGTTTCAGATTTTTTTGTCATAAGAAGAGAACAGAGACTCCACAGCATGCAAAAGAAATGTTATTTATTTGAAGCATTTTTATCTTCTCCTTTAGCAAAATAAAATTTAAAAAAGGCTTAGTAGTTAGTTCTTGCCTTTACACATCCAGTAAAAAAGACTTGATGCACAAAGAAAAATGATGGCAAGCAGTATATATATTTTGACAGGACTCAAGTTATGGGTTTCCTGAAAAGCACTGAGTTTGTTTTGTTGGCAGTAATCCAATCTGGTGTATCATTTTCCACCATACCTGCCCCGGTATGTTGCTTTGTGTTTTTAATTGTAGTAAAGAAGCAGCTTGTAGCCCACAGTTGGCAATATCCGTATTGTGCAGCTCATTGAAGGGGAGACAATATTTCCAACAAACTTGTGACAGAAGCTCAGGAAACACTGTCAATATTTTTTTTCCATAGCGTTAGTTAATGCTAGGAAAATACAGCTGTCAATTCTCTCATAACAGCTGAGATTTGGTAGTTTGTAATGAAATACAAGCTGTGTTAAACGGGAGGCATTTTAAAACTGTTGCTTCAAATACATGTTGCTAAAACAGTCAAGTCATAAGCTTCATATGCTTAATAGACTGTTTACAGGCTTGCATACCAGAAGTCCAAATTAATGGCAATATATACTGAAACAAAAGAATGCCTGATATTCTTTTGATGTGAACTATATGTGGGCTTTCCTTTTAGAGCAGTTAAGAGGTTTTATTCATCCTTGCTGAAGATTGATGATAAACTTTAGAATGTTTTTCTTCATATTTGCCACACAAACATAGCCTTTGCAGAAATGCGAATGGAAAATGAATGGGTATTCTGTGCTATGATTCAATTATTTATCTTTGCATCCCGTAAAGTTTTCAAAGTGCTAAGCAATGCCACCTTATCACTCCCATTCTCTTCCTGATTTCTATATTGGGTAATTCAATTACAGGACAAGCCTTGGGAATTAAAAGTATTTTAAGTTCTCTTTAGAGTCCCTTTGGAAATGCATTTGTTAATATGTAGGGCATACAATTATTTTTTGCTAGCAGAAGCCTTTTTTTTTTTTTGGTGTGCCCTTAGTTTCAGCTGGACTCAACTTGACCTTGCAAGGGCTTCCATAAACAAGGGTGTCCATCATACCATTCCTATTTTCTCAGTAGAGCTCATTCAAATAGAAGTCAGGTTACATTATAAAACAATTTCTTTTCTTTAAACAAACAACAAAATGTAAGAGGAGAGTGTATCCAAAAGTTTAACTGATGTGGTCACCACTATATTCTGTGTGTGTGTGTGTGTCTGTATAGAGACAGAAGGAGAGAGACTGACTCTTGAAAGAGTGTAGAGAAGAGCAGCAAAGATGATTAGGAGACTGGAGACTGAAACATATGAAGAATGGTTATCAGGAACTGGGTATATCTAATTTAATGAGGATGGAGGGTGTGTGTGGATATGGCAGCAATGTTCCAATATTAAGGGGCTGCCACAAAGAAGGGCGGGGGTTCAACCCTATTCTCCAAAATACCTGAAGGCAGAACAAAAAGTAATGGATGGAAACTAATCAAGGAGAGAACCAATGTAGAATGAAGGAGGAATTTCCTGGCAATTAGAACAATTAATCAGTGGAACGACTTGCCTCCAGAAGTTGTGGCTGCTCCATTCCTGGAGGTTTTTAAGAAGAGATTGGACAACCATTTGTCTGAATTGGTATAGAGTCTTCTGCGTGAGTAGGGGATTGGACTAGAAGACATCCAAGGTTCCTTCCAAATCTGGTGTTCTGTTATATTTCTGTTATCCAATAATACAGTATGTCTCAAACTGAAGAAGAAATACATCTAAAATATATGAATAAAGTGATATTGAAAGGAGTTGTGCAAAGAAAGTTATGAGTTTGTCTATTTGTTCATAATACTTGCATCTTGTTCTTGTTTTGAAAAAAAATGGGATAACAGGCCACTAATCATTGTAGAACAGAGCCTACCGAGACAGAGAGAAAGCAAGCAGTGAAAAAGTTAAGACTTAAACTCCATTTCCATTTTCCTGAAAGTAAATCCTTTTTTATTCAATCAGATTTACAATCAACATGTCTTTTAAAAGTCTATTCTTCAAGATGAATTCAATTCCTGAGGACGTCTTGAACTTGGACTTGTTTTGGCACAATACCGAAGTAGTTTTCCTTTGGCTTCTTCTGAGATCTTTTAAAAATCTGATTGATGGCATTGCCTGGTGGTCTCCCATCCACTAGATCTCAGTCTGTAGAGATAAAGATGATGATATACATAGAGAGAAGAAAGATTCATTATCAAGGCAATGACTTTTCATGTACCATACAATTTCCCATAGAGTGTGTTAACATTCCACAAAGACCACAGACAACAATACCCAGCCGTCATGCATGTAGATTTGTAGAGTTCTGATCATCTACATTTTGCACTAGAGCAAGGATGGGCCATCTGTCTTCCATGGACTACACCCAGCCCTTCCAGATCAAATTTACCGATTAGTACTGAAATTAAGCAGCATCTATTGGAGGAGGGTGTTGTTTATGATTTTGCAGCAAAAATACACGGTGATAAGAAGCATTATATGTTAAGCTTGCAGTTATGCTTTCAACCTTAATGTCTATGGAGATTCTCAGTCATCCAGGTCATGGTTGTCCCAAAGGTGGTTTTTCAAGAGTCAACTGGTTCAAGAGTTTTTTTCTTTGAAGATGTTTTACTTATCCAAGAAGCTTCTTCAGCTTTCAACCTTAGTCCATTTTACTTTTTACAACAATCTACAAAAGCAAAACTGAAGGACAGAGAGTGGGGCACGGAGAGTAGTTTTATTTATCTATTTATGTATTTGGTTATCAGATGCCAGATTTAATAGAAAGTTATTATCTAGGTATTAAAGCATAATATTCCTGAGTTTTGGATGATGGAAGATTAGGAAATATTAGTAGATGTCCATATGGAATATTAATTTAAGGGGAAAAAACATTTTTGGCATCTTTTTATTACAATTCTATCTAGTGCAATAAGACTGAAACTCAAGTATATTCATAATCTGAAAACTCCTATTTTTTTTTCTCTTTAAAGATCGATTAAATTGATTATTTTTTTGTTAAACATACTGTACTTCAGGCTCATTTTGCTTTGTAATTAAGAAAAAAGCCAGAAACATCATTTGGACATTAAGCATTTAATAGATATATTTTTCTAGCTTCATGCATTAGCACAAGACAGCCTATTAATGAAATAAGTCTTCCTTCAGGGTCAATTTAGATGGGCTGCAATCTTCTACAAATATATTGCAAATGAGGATAATTTAATGGTCTTAAAACTAACTGCAAAAAAGACTGGCTTAACTCCCCTGACAACACCACTGAAAAAGGAGGTGGGGTTGGACATGACTAGCCCACTCTTCATAATTAGCAAATATTTAATTTTGATCCTGCTGAATTATATAATTGCAAATATTATCTTCTTGCTTAGGTCGGTCTCAGCCTTTCTGACCTGAGAGGTTAATTCTGACTGAGAGAAAGCTGTGATTTGCATTAGCAAGTCAATAAAACTATCACTAGGTTTTAACTTCCAAAGCCAGGGATTACAATGACTCTAAATGCTGAAACAAGGAAAAGCTGTCTGTAATCATACAAACCATGAGCATAAAGATCTACAGTTCTGCAACTACTGGTGAAGAATGAAAGTGGGTCTTAGTATGTCTTAAAAACCAGAAATAGCATTGCATAACTTTTGGGGGGATTAGAATCAGTCAGTGCATCTAATGCGGTAAACTTTAGTCCAGGGAAGTTTGTAGCCGCAATGAATCATTGTATAGAACCGTGATGGTGAACCTACGGCACATGTGCCATGGAAGAGCCATATTTTCTGGCACGCGGGCCGTCAGCTCCAGCGCACACATGGTGGGCCATCAGCTCTGGTGCGCACATGGCGCTAGCCAGCTGACTTTCACTGATTTTTCCCCAGCCCCCCATAGACTCTCCAGAAGCTGGAAATGGTTTGTTCCCAAACTTCCGTTTGGCCTATTGGGCCTGTTTTTCACAGGCTTCAGGAAAGCCTCCAGAGCTTGGGGAGGGTGAAAACTCTCCCCACCTGCATGGGGGGAGGGTGTCACGTGTGTATGTTCAGGTGGGTGACGCACATTGAATTGTAGGTGTGGGCATGTGCACGATAGTGGGTGCGAACACAAATTTGGCACGCCTTTACAAAAAGGTTCGTCATCACTGGTATAGAAATTACAATAGCCATAGACAGCTTTTAGCTTCCTGCTTATCATTCAGAAAGGGATTGAACATAAATTGGAGTTCAATTATTATCCTTAGGTATAGGTAGCCTTTTCTGGGAATCCAGCCACTTAGGGCTTAGTCAGCAAACTCAACCAACCATGACTCAACATAAGAATTGCACCCAACCATTGAACTGATGCAAAAATTGTTGGATTTAGCGCATTTGGCTTGTTTCTAAGAAAACATATTCTTACTAAGGATCTTTTTCATTTTTTACAATATGTGGACGTCTTAATTATTTTAATGCTAATGTTTTAATATTTCCATCTCTGTCTCTATGACGTTGTAAGCCACCCAGGGTGCCTTGATGGCAAGTTGGGTGGCATATCAATTGAAACAAATAAATGGATCTCTTTGTTTACCTCGTTACTTATTTTATTTTAGACATTTTCTGCTCTTCAGCACAGCCGCTGAATCCATTTGGCAAAAAGAAAAAATGTCTGAGTTCATACATGAATGTGAATTTTAGGATAAGATTCCAGCTTGTGTAACGAGACCACAATTTTTAAAGTATTTTTAAAAAGAGACATGTTCACATTGGGATGCATCTGAAAAAGTGAGCAATTCCAACGAGGGGTCCCTACGAAGCTTTGTTGTGGCATTATTTTCATTGTAGCCACAATTCATCAAGAGCATCTTTAAAGGAGGCTGATACACTGCCCACATTGTTCCCCTCACTTGAACTACTTAAAAGTGCAAACCTCTGAGCCTCACTGGAGGCACTTTACGCTTTCCTCTGTTTTATGGCACAACCTTAGATACAATAATGCAAAAAGGTCAAGACATCATGTAGGCTTTGGCATTAGACAGCAGAACACTAATTAGTTTTAGAGACAATGGCGTTTTGTGTGCCATTCTAATATTTTGGTGGTTAAGTTGTGCTTGAAGATGAAGATTTCCCAAAGGAGACAAAAGGGTCTTCTATTCCCCTGTTGTCCTTTCTCTGTGATACTTTAAAATGCCCATGAGAGGCTGGGATGTTTTTGTGTTTTAATGTGAAGGATTGCTCAGAAGCCGTGTCCATCACTGATATAAAAAAATTGTGATCCGCTTGGTCATCAAGTTGATAGCTTGATTAGGAATAGGAAAAGTTGTTTGCTATGTACGCTTAAAGTAAAAGTAAAGGTTCCCCTCGCACATACATTATGTGCTAGTTGTTCCTAACTCTAGGGGGTGGTGCTCATCTCCGTTTCAAAGCCAAAGAGTTGGCACTGTCAGAAGACGTCTCTGTGGTCATGTGGCTGAGGGTGCACAAAACACTGTTGCCTTCCCACTAAGGGTGGTTCCTATTTTTCTACTTGCATTTTTACATGCTTTTGAACTGCTAGGTTGGCAGAAGCTGGGGCAAGTAATGGGAGCTCACTCCATTATGCGAAGCTAGGGATTCGAACCACCAAACTGCCAACCTTTCTGATCGACAAGCTCAGTGTCTTAACCACTGAGCCACTGCACCCCTATCCTTACCCCACTTAGATGTATTTCATTATTTGTTGTTTTGTTTGTTTATTAAAGTTGCCCAATTCCCACTGACTTTGTACAATGTCCATTCTAAAATTGTCTATTTTAATCTGCTTTTCTATTTGAAAATTCAAAATGTCTTTCTCAAAGATGTATTTATTACTGAATGTACCTGAAAGAATTAGCAGTTGTGCTTTAAACCCCCTCCCCAACAAATAATTTACAATTAAAATAGGAATCCTTGATTTTCTGAGAAAATGGTAATAGGGTTAAGAACATTTGTTTGGTTTATTTTATGGTAAGGATCATGCTTTTCTATCATAGTTGTTGCCATTAATGTTATCATCACCATCCATTTTTAAGCTGCTGTAAAAAAATTAAACTTACAATATTATTTTGTTTGTGGCATTTTTATGTCACATGCATAGACTCTAGGCAGCTAACTTAATAAAATAAAAATCCACATAAAAGCCAAGCATTCTCAAACCATAATCCCTCCCCCTAAAATAACATCTAATCATCATAAGTGCTTCATCCCCAGCAGGAGTGGGTTCCTGCCAGTTCTAATCTCTTCTATAGAAGAGGTTTCACAAATCTACAGTGCTGTTTAGAACCGGTTCCAGCTCCCTCCCCCTGCCCATCCACACATCATTAAGATGAAGAGCGAGAGGAGGAATTCTGGGAGTTGAAGTCCATAAATCTTAAAGCTGTCAAGTTTGAGCATCCCTGAAGTTTTTTTTTCTAAAGGGTTAGGAATGCAAGGGTCTTGTAACTTGACAGCTTTAAGACTTGCGTGCTTCAATGCTAGAGTTCCCGAGCCAACATTTAGGTTGCTAAGCAAGAGTGTTTTTGAGTGAATTTCACCACATTTTACAAGTTGGTCACGCCCACCCAGTCACATGACTGCCAAGCCACTCCCACCCAGTCACATGGCTGGCAAGCCACAAAACAGGCCACACCTACAGAAGAAGTTCTAAACATTTTTGAAACCCACCACTGTCTTCTAGATGCGTTGAATGTCCCCTTCTATGACTCCCAGACATTCTGCATCTAAGGTAAAAGCTCCCCATCCTTGCCCAAAGGCAAATTATCAGGAGATTTAGGATAATCCTGGAGTTTATATAGTACAGAGTAGTTTGTTTTTAAAAAAACATCCAAAGAGGAATTCCTAGAAATGTTCCAGTAGTAGCTCAGCAGTGCAGAATATTAATAGATTAAAAGGGAAATGACAAATGGGTGGGAGAATTTTTAAAAATGGATCATCAGAAGAGAGACAATGGTATAAAGATTGTAAAGAGAAAGTTTTTGGGCATTAAGAAAATTGGGGTTGTTTACAACTTTTTCCAACTGTTAGCACTGCTCCTTGTAGTAGTCAGCTTTCTCATAACTGGATTCCACTGCGACATGAATGAAACTGTGCTATGAATGAAACACAATGCAACCTACAAGGGATCCATACTGTATGGATCTGGGCAAGATTACATTTCTTTGCAGGGATCGGTGCTGAGGACACAATCTGCAAAAGGGCAGATCTTAGTCAGGGAGTTTGGGGAGGAAAAGGAGAGAGGCAGTCAGTGGGAGGAAAATCTAGACCCATTTTTATGGTCTCACAACTGCTAATTTCATATTTGGGACCCTTTTGTATCCAGGCAATGGATAAAAAACACGCAGCTGTGCTTTTAAAAACTTACCACACGATAATGGCAACTTTGTGAAGCAACTGTCTGCGAGCATCCGCTGAACTAAAGAGTCATTGTCAACTTTCTAAAATTAAGCCAGAGTTGAATAATCTTTTCTGCGGAAAGAATTATACTCAAAAGGCTCCAGGACTGAAAGGCTGTGCCCTTGGGATTGCCAACTTGTCCAAAGAAGAGGACACATTGATGATTTATGTATGTATGTGTCCATTCCTCCACTCATTCATTCTAGTTGTAGGCCATCAAAATAAAGACTTACAGGAATTTACAGCAATCCAATAAAAACATGCAACTAATTAAAATGTCCATGAGAAGCATCATTGAAATCAAAAGCAAGGCTTCCTCTAACATCCAACACATGCTACTTTGACTTTAAATGCTTTCATCTGTTAGGCCCTCATGGTCTGACAGTAATGCCTTTCCTACTATGAATTTTCTCATTTATGTGGAACAGATGCCATTTTGAAGACCTCCATCTCTATTAAAAGCTTTTAAAGGAGAATATTTGTAGCTCAGGGTTAAAATGAAGTGGCCCTTGGTGCTCTCAGAGCTTGGTTGTTTTCTCACTAGCACTGATAATGTTACCTAGTTTGATAATGAAATGTCTGCAAGAAAACAACTAAGCTCAGAGACCACCAAGGATCCCTCAAAAAAACCAAACACCTTTTCTTGGACATACCAAGGAAAATTTCTCCTGTGTGTCTTCCAGGCTATAAAATTAAATCTCTTAAGAAAGTGTTTTCACATGTTGCTTAGTATTTAAGAAAACAGCACACACACACCCCAGGAAACAAACAATAGCCATGCTTTTCATTGTTAGCTGCCTATATTTAGATTTTACCTATACTAATTTTATTTTATTTTTCTTGATTTAAATCGTATTGCTTTTGTTCAGATAGAATAGAATAACAGAGTTGAAAGGCACCTTGGATATCTTCTAGTCCAGAGGTCCCCAACCTTTGCAACTTTAAGTCTGAAGGACTTCAGCTCCCAGACTTCTCCAGCCAGTTCCAATTCTGGGAGCTGAAGTCCTTCAGACTTAAAGTTGCAAAGGTTAGGGACCCCTGTTCTAGTCCAACCCTCTGCCTAGCAGGAAACCCTACACTACCCCAGACAAATGGTTATCCACCTATACTGTACCTGTGCATTTTATTTTTCTTGCCTAAACGCAGAACCTTACTTTTTTCACCACTGAATTTCATTTTGTTAGATGGTGCCCAATGTTCAAGTCTGTCCAGATCCTTCTGTATCTTGAGCCTATCTTCTGAAGTGTATCTTACAGCACAGTTGGGCAAGAAGTGAAATATTGTAATTTGCACCTACTAAATTGTAGTAGAAAGTAGTAGAAAGAAGGCACCCTTATTTCCTTCCCCCCGAAATCAAAACAACCACGGACCTTCGCTCCTTCCGACAGCTTTTAAAAACTCATATCTTCTGTTTGGCTGGCCTAGGGTAATTTTAAGTAAATTTAATAGTGTTAAGGGGTTTTTAGGGATAGTTTTTATTTTTATAGATGTTTTTAGCGCAGGATATGTTTAATGTGTTTTTAACTTTGTATTTTGTCTGTGTCAATTTGTTTTTAATTTCCCTGTGCCCCGCCTCAAGTCCCTTCGGGGAGAGAGAGCGGGTTATAAATAAAATTTATTATTATTATTATTATTATTATTATTATTATTATTATTATTATTATTATTATTATTATTATTATTTAAGCACAATGTCAGATTAAGACAGGAAATAGTTTGGAAATGCAGGGAAATTAGGCTCTTTAGAGTGTGAGATGAAATTGAAGAGTTAATTCATGTGAATATTAAAGAATGGAGAAAATTCAAAAGCTAAACTAGAGAGCAAATGTTTATAGTGGAAGGGAATATTCTATTTCAAATAAATTTATGAGTCAGAGACAATTTTACATCCTAAAAATCACACTAGCACAAGATATAGGCATCAAATAATATAAAATAAATGCAATCCATAAGAACTTATAGGAAAATTGTAAAGCTTTAAAAAATAATAATAAACCACTAATGTCAAGCAAGCCATACCAATAAATTATAAACACCGAATTCACAGGACCCGAAGAAATCAAATGTAGACCTGAACCAAAATATTTTTTTTAATTCAAAACTGATTGTATTGACTCCTTTAGGGACTCCAAATTTTGCCAAAAAGAATCTACATGAAATTACAGAATTAAAGAACTAAACCAGCAATTCCTATTCTAGTTATTTAAAAAAGGAGAAAGTTTCACATCTCTGGCTGATCACAAAAGAATCCAAGGGACTTCCTGTTCCGGCTTCTGGCGGTGACGGATGAACCTTGGGGTTCGTCCGCCGTTTTGCTCTTTTTCCTGCCCCTAACGGGGCGAGGTGCCCCCCCTTTTTCTTTTTGGGGGGGACCTTCCGTAGGGCTGGCTTGCCTGGACTGGTTCTGCTGGCGGCAGCTGGAGGAACGGTCCTTGTCTTCGGTCCAGGCGGAAGAAGACATGCTGCGGGGGGCTTGGTTCCCTTCGCCAACGGAGGACGGCAGTAAATAATGGATTCAGAGAGAACGGAGCGCTCAGGTCGGATGGCTTTGCCGGGGCTTGAGATGCAGGGCGGAGAGTAAGTGACTTTAAAACTTTTTTTTGCTGGCGGCTTGGACTGGAAGAGACGTGGAGGGAGGTGTTTGTTAAACCCCCCCTCGGATTTATAACAGCGGCGTTTAGAAATGGCTCCTCGTTGCGAGGAAGCGGATATTTCTCATCCGGACTTTTGCGGAACGAGTGAAAGTGATTTGCGGCTTGTTTCTATACAATGTATCTAAGTCCGGCTTTATTGAAACAATTTCTTTTTTTACTCTCTCCTGCTGGCTGCCTGGCTGTGCGGTGGAAGATGGCTCCTCTTTGTTCCTGAATGACTATTTTTTTATGGAAAATCACCAACATTTCTTTGTAATTTGGACTGTCTCTCTTTACTAATGGAAAAATTTTTTTGGAATAACTGGTTCCTTCCCTGGAATATCTTCTCTTTTTTTAACAATTGATTGTGGAACTGTTTCTTCTCTGGGCTCTACAGCTGGTTACAACTCTGAGCTGAACTTTTTTCTCCTGACTGGCTCCAGCAGCCGCACCCAAAAAACGCCATTTTAGTGGCACTGATTATAATAGCTTATCATGGCTTCAAAACAACCAGAGAATTCGAGACTGGAACAAAGAATGACGGTGATGGAGGAAGCATTAAACTCCTTGGTGCTGGAAATTAAAGCGATGAGGAGAGACCAGTGTAGCTCTAAACTTGAACTTTTGGAAACACAAAAAAAATTGATGGAGAACACGCAGAAGACCGAGGAGCTGGAAGTGGGGTTGGCTGGGGCGAAGGGAGAACTTAAAAATGTCAACACTGAAATTGCAGATTTGTCTGGTCATATGTCTAGGATGGATTTTGAAAGAATGTCATATTTTTTAAGATTTCAGAATATTTTGGAGGAAACTGGTGAATGCCTTCCTGATCTCATGAGTACAATTTTAGCAGACTATTTACATAAACCTAAAGAGGAGATCAGGGGGGACATTGACCTAGTCTATAGAATTAATTCAACATATGCCAGGTTAAATGAAGTACCCAGAGAGATACATATTAAATTTGTTAGAAGGTCGACCAGGGAGGGAATTTTGAAGGCGCAAAGAGACAGGCCTTTAGTTTACCAACAAAAGGAAGTCGCCATCTTGAAACAGATCCCAAAAAAGATTAGAGAGGTGAGGAGGAAGTATTCCTTCTTATCTAAAAAATTATTTAACCACGGGATTTGGTTTAAGTGGGCGATGCCAGAAGGGATGTTGGTGTTCTGGGATGAAGGAAGAGTAAGGATTAAAACAGTTGTTGAGGCGGAAGCCTTTCTTAAAAAACATTCCTCTATCCTGGGGGAAGATCCAGGGGGGATGGAGGGGGCCATGGCCCCGCCCGCTGGGGGCCAGGAAGGAGAACAAGAAGATACAATTGCCAAGAGACTTAGGTCTAAAAAATGACTTTGCTTTTTATTAATACAGTATAACTTTTTATCTTGATGTTTGTACACGATTGCCAGCATAGAATTTAGAATTTATGATGTATGCATTTGTTTTCACCTTGCAGTATTATTGGAATATGTATTATCAATGTCTTATTATGCAGCCCCGGGGGGCCCGACGACCTCGATGTGAAAGTTCTCAAAATATTTTTGTATTTTACCCTACCCCTACCCTACCTTAAAAAATTTGTAAAAACCAATAAAACTTTTTCAATATAAAAAAAAAAAAAAGAATCCAAGGGAAAATGATACAGACAAATAGTTACGGTATCACAGTTACCATACTGGAAAGGCAGACAGATTAGTATTATTGGACCCACCCACCCCCATACTACTTTAAAAATCCAGTTTAGACCTACTATCAGAAATATCCGTAGTATCTGCAGCTGTAAAGTAACCAATATTTTCATCAAAGTGATAAAAAACAGTGTTGTCTTGTGACAAGCTCTGCCCTTTCATATGTGGATGTCAAGACATAAAAGAGGGGAGGTTGTGGTTTGACAGCACATTGCTTTTGCAATAGCATACTACATACTACATACATACTAACAAAGCTTCAATGCTTCTAGTTCATGAATAAAGGCAAATGTACGTGTTTAGGATAGGAATAATTTTGCAAGATCCAATCTGGGTTGCAGAGATGGATTGCTCCTGGATTGGCCCGGATCGGCCGAACTGGTAGTGGCGCCGGCAGGAGGCTCCGCCCACCTGCTCAGATGCTTCTGCATGCACGAGCACGAGCGAACGGTAGTGCCGGAATTTGAAACCCACCTCTTCTGAATTGGTCACCAGGATCAGTCTTCCAAGCACAAGTCCAACAGCTCAGAAGACAAAACCTCCATCCCAGATTAGATCCTGCTACTAATACAATTATATCAATATTGTGTGTGTGGTTATGTGTGTCTGAAAATACCTTGTAAAAGAAAACAGGTTCCATACGGCAGCACAAAGAAGTCTCTAATATGAGGAACGATCCTTTCTGTTGCAGAAGGGCTTCCTCTGCTCCCCAACAATGCCCATTAGTTAGGTCTAGGTACTATTTTTGAGCTGCAAAAAAACAGGCAACCACTAAAGGGCAGCGAAAAGACACTTTAAACTCTAACTATTTCCTGCCACCTAGCAGCCATCCCAAAGTTTGCAGTTCAGATATGATAGCCCTCCTTTGAACATTTCAAAATGCAATGCATCTTATTTCCCTGTTACTTTTGCAACAGTCAGGCAGAAACCGAGATTTCTCAGGTCAACACTCCAGATGGCGTTAAGAATTCAGCAGTAGCCACCTCTGAGTAATATTCTTGCTGGGACTGTCATCCTGCATTACTGCAAATGTCAAGGAACAGAATGGAGAGGGTCTTGGATGGCATCTCATGCTTTAACGGATCTTTGGAAATTGCTTTCCCCCCTTCTTTCTCCAGTTTATATTTCTTTTTTTGTTTTTATCCATTGTATGTTTTAGGGAGCAATATAATAGATCACTTGGAAAGAAGGTGGCTTGTGGTGCATCATGATGCAGTAAGTGTCTCGTTGGCTACACTCAATATTTTTAATTACTTGCCTTTATTATTGGTGAGGCAAAATGTAGAGTCAAGTTTCAAATAATACCTTTTATTGGTTAAAAGCTGGAATATTGACAGTCAGGCTTTAGGGATACAGAAAACTCCTCTGCAGGTCAGAATGGGATTGATTCTGGAGGAAAAAACCTATATTCAGGAAGCTTCATTGTCGATATTCTATATTGAGTCCAATAAAGGTAGTCTTTCAAACTTGGCTCTGAAATTCGTCTATAAAGAAAATATTTGAGCTTCCAATGGCTTCATGCTTATGACTTGTATGGGACGCCTAATTTGTTACATGACATCACATATTTGAAATTTACCTTCCTAATAAAAGTAAATTACCAGTGTATCAGGGTTAGCCATTATATCTATTTAAATGAATAAAACTAGTCCAATTCATGGATTGAAGTCTATAAAATCATGCACGGTGTGGACAAAGTAGAAAAGGAAAAACTGTTTTTCCTATCGCACAACACTAGAACTAGGGGGCACTCCATGAAACTTTTGGAAGCTAGACCTCAAACAAATAAGAGGAAGTACTTTTTCACCCAGAGGATCACTGGTCTATGGAACTCCCTGCCAGAAGAAATGGTGACAGCTGTCAGCCTCGACACCTTTAAGAAAGGATTAGACGAGTTCATGGAGAACAAGGGTATCCATGGCTATCATTATGGATGCCTAAGGACACCCTCCGGGTTGGAGAGATTGGCAGGATATCTCTCAATGCCATTTGCAGGGAATCATAAGCAGGTGAAGACATCTGCTTGGGAAGACCCTGAAGCAAATGGTGAGCCACTGTGTGAGACAGAATGCTGGACCAGATGGGCTGTGGCCTGTTCCAGCAAGGCTATTCTTATGTTCTTATGTTCTTATGGATCTAGCTTGTGAAGTTCAGTAACCAAAATGCCAGACTGGTTCTTTTGTCAAATTATAACTTTATAGTTAAATGTTTCTAGATCAGCCTTAGAATAACACCTGTTTCACTTTGAGAATAAATGGACGTGATAAAAAGTGCACATTGTCGTTATGCAATAGAACTCTAGATCCATTTAGTAATGAAACATCATTCAGTACTTTATAGTGCATAATTAAAAATGTCAGGTAGCATTTAAGTCTATCAGCACAATAGAAATTCTCTCTCTCTCCCTCCCTCTCTCTCTCTCTTTCTTTCTCCTGATGACTGTTTTCCAGATATACTCAACATCTGATTTAGTGGAGAACATGAAAGACATATGGAGAAGTGGAACCCTTTTTAGTTATTCCATTGAAAGAAATGACTTCCACTTATGGAAATATATAATTGATTCCATCTTGGATGTAGGTGGATAAATCCAACAAAAGAAACTAGAAAAAAAATCCTACAACAAATAGTGATAAGTAAAAGTAATTCAGGTAACTTACATCCAGTTATTTTTCCGGAACCCTAGTCCTAGATGGTCAAGTCCATCTATTTTTTAAAATATCCTCAAAATATATGGAAGTATAATGAGTTCCAAATTCACTGTTTGGCTGGCAGCGCTCAAGACACTCTGAAAAATACTTTTGCTCTGATTGTTTTCCATTTGCCATGAATTCGTGGAAGAAGTTGTAGATTGTGCACCCTGCTTTTTAGGTATAAGGTGAAAATTACTGTAAGATCTTATCATTAAAAGAAAGATTAAACACAAATAAAAACTATACAGACAGTAAAGAGGCAAAAATAGAATGGAGACAGAGGATGTGAATACATTGATAAAGTTCTGTCCCGAATGTTGTATTTGTTCGGAGAATGGTGATGAATGTCCTTATGATTTGCAATTCTCATTTTCATATGACTTGACAAAGCCTCAAAAATACAACAGGCCTATTTAACGGAGAGACAATTTGCATATATATTTTCAAAAGCAATGCAAAAGCACTTTGTGACTCACTCCTCAGTAGGCACAAAATTTAGAATAACTCTGTTTATCTGCGCAAACTTTCCTTAGCCTGTTGCAACTCCAAAGGTCTTTACAGTTACAGATGGGTGTTTGGTAGAATATCCCAAGTAAAGTAGACAAAGACTTATTTTTTCTTCCTGCCTACAAAGGACTTCAAATCTTTATTATTCAGCACAGCTGCCTAGAATAGGCCACACTGGTGCTTTTGTGTAGTGATAAAAACTGAGTGGGAGTGAATACCATTACCCCTTAAAACATAATTATCTTATTCTTTTGATTTTTCTGCGCACTGTAATCTAGTTGTGGCCATATTTGGAACATATCCGGCTTGGACTAGAAGGAATAATTGATATCATTTAAATCATAATTAGCCTCGCAATTGTGGGATGTAAAGCAATGAAGAAAACACCAAAATGTTGGGATGGGGGATTGTGACAAAGGGCTTTTTAAATGCGTAGAAGCATTTTTATGGCCTGAGTCATGTCTGAAGGTCTCCGTTTTCCAGAATTCTTCTACTTCTGGGTAGATGTGTTATGTATCTGTCTTTGACAATTGAACCCAACTGACAGAATGTGAGTGGGTGGCCCTCTGCATCCAGAAGTTTATCTGGTCTTAGATAGGATTGCACTATCCCAGATAAACCTATTGTGTAACCTGGGGGGGTCCTCTTGGACTCACGGCTCCTGCTTGAAAAGCAGGTGACAGCCGTGGCTAGGATGGCATTTGCTCAACTTCATGTCCTGTGCCAGTTATGCCCTTTCCTGGTTAACCATGCTCTCTGTTTGGTCATTCATGACCTGGTCACATTTTGCCTGGCTTATTGCAATGTGCTCCATATGGGGCCACTCTTGAAGTGTCTGGAAGTTTCAGCGGGTGCAGAGTGCAGCTGCGTGAGTCATATTGGGTGCCCAAAGATAGATAGATAGATAGATAGATAGATAGATAGATTTTATTTTCTATACCGCGTCCTCTCCCCAGGGAGACTCGGAGCGGTGCACAGGGAAAATTAAAACAACATAAAATATATACATAAATAAATACAATAAAAACAAATTAAATCAACTGTCCCTGCACTAAAATCCCCATTTTAAAATTAACATTCCCTAACCCCTGAGGTAGAGACTAACCTAGGCCGGCCAAGCAGAAAAAGTGAGTTTTTAATTTCTGACCGAAGGAGCGGAGGTCCGTAGTTGTTCTAATGTCGGGGGGAAGGTCGTTCCAGAGGGCTGGGCCCACCACAGAGAAGGCCCTTCCCCTGGGCGTCGCCCGCTGACAAAGTCTAGTGGACGGCACCCGGAGAAGTCCCTCTCTGTGGGAGCGAATCGGCCGGGAAGAGCTCATGTAACACCTTTGCCCGCAAACTGCACTGGGTACCATTTTGTTTATGGGTTCAAGTCAAGGTGTTGGCTATGGTCTATAAATCCCTACATGGCATGGGGCATGGCTACTTACAGAACCATCTTTGGCCCATCCCATTGGCCCATCCCACCTGGTCAAGCAGGGGGGTGTATATTGCAGACCCCTTCAGCTAAAGAATTCCAACTGGCAGGATCTAGAAAGAGAGAACCCTGAAGAATACTCTTCCCCTGGAAGTGAGGAAGCCCCTGCTCCCATTCCAAAAAGGAGATATGGCTCTGCGCCCTCACAGGGTAAACCCCGAGGGGCATGTAGCCATGGGATTGGTTGGTGCCCTAAGAGTCCTCACTTTGCCTTTTTCACTAATTTTATATAGGGTTTAATCATCTTTGCCTCTTTTTAAATTCTTCATTCTTATATTCCTTTTACCACCCTATAATCCCTTAATTTGCAGTAGAGTCAGGGTGACTGGATAGAGCTGAGCATTTACTGGCTGGAGGCTGGATTCCAGTTGCCCGTCCTAATGTCACATGGAGTTCATTCTTATATACTGTGTTTATATTTTAACATTTTATTGCACGCTGCCCAGCATCCCTCTGGGAGAAATGTGAAAAATCAATAAATAAATTCTCATATTTCTTAGCCATCTTCTATGTTCGGGTGTATATTTCTAGCCATTGTTTTCTATTACCAGAGAAATATAATTTAAGTACAGTGGTTGTTTTAATTACGATCATAATTTAAAATCATAACTATAATTAGGAGCATATCATGTGCCAATATATTAGTTTATTTTTAATTGAAGGAGTATATGTGCATAAACTTTTGATGTTCAAGTCCATTAGCCTTCTGCCAGCTGATTATCTGCTAGAAAAATAAAGTTATTGACAGTTTTATTTTTTGGGGGGGGGGGAAATCTCTTAATTTCACACGGTCTTTCTTTTAAAAAATATAGCATTCAGTGCAAACATTAGGAAAGCAAACGAGTTGGAGTTAATAAAACTATAACATTAGTTACTGAACAAGAAATAATATCAAACGTCATTGGATGAAGCTCAAATTGGCAATAGGAAAGTGCAATATAAAAATGTAAATTGACAGTAACCAGTTCAACCTTCTGTGCCAAGGGAATATTTATGATAAGCTCGTAACCTACATATCGGAAAGAAGATGCTTCCTTTACTCCCATCCAAAATAATGTGTATTACTTAACCTTAGCAATTTTCCCTAGCCTGAAACTCTTCAGAGATGTGTTAGGAACACCAATTTCCCCAGAATGTGGAGGACACCTGCATGCGCCCGGCGGAATCTGGAAGAGCAGCTAGCCGCCATGCGCATGCGCAGTGGCCAACTGCTCTCTTCCAGGTTCTAGTGCTCCGGCATGCATACACACGCTCCAGTTTTGGCACTCGATGCCGAAAAGGTTAACCATCATTGGTATAAGTAGTCCTTGACTTACAACAATTCATTTAGTGACCATTTGAAGTTACAACAGCTCTGAAAAAAGTTATTTATGACCATTTTTTCCATTTAAGACAAAGTCACATTTTCCAAATTCAGACACTTGGCAACTGACTCATATTTATGATGATTGCAGTGTCCCGGGGTCATGTGATCGTATTTTGTGGCCTTCTGAAAAGCAAAGATAATGGGGATGCCAGAATCATTTAACAACTGTGTTACTACGTTAACAGCTTCAGTGATTCACTTAACAACTCTGGCAAGAAAGGTCGTAAAATGAGACAAAGTCACTTAACAAATGTCTCACTTTACAATTAAAACTTTGGGCTCAATTGTGGTCGTAAGTCGAGGTCTACCTGTATGGTGTAAGATTAATCTTATAAACCAGTGTTTCTCAACCTTGGCAACTTGAAGATGTCCGGACTTCATTCACTGGCTGGGGAATTCTGGGAGCTGAAGTCCGGACATCTTCAAGTTGCCAAGATTGGGAAACACTGTTATAAGTCAAGGGAAAAGGTTGGCAGCTGTGCTCAACAGAAGCAACAGCCTGTTCCAATTGTATGCAGGTCATCCTCAACTTACAATCACAATTGAGCTCAAAATTTATGTTGCTAAGTAAGAGATTTGTTAAATGAGTTTTGCCCCATTTTATGACTTTTCTTGCTAAGAGAATCACTGGAGCTATTAAATTAGTAACATGATCATTAAGTGAATCTGGCTTTCCCACTGACTTTACTCGTCAGAAGGTCGAAAAATATGATCATATGATCCCAGGGTACACTGCAACCGTCATGCATCTGATGTCAAGCATCTGAATGTAAATCACATGGCCAGGAGGAAGCTGCAACAGTCATAAGTGCAAAACATGGTCATGCCATTTTTTTCAGTGCGGTTGTAACTTTGAACAATCACTAACTTAGAACTTAGAATAACTTTGTTGTCACTTTGAATGTACACTAATCAGTATACATTAAAATGAAATTGCATTTCCTACAGCTCTCAAAGGGATGAACTATTGTAAATTGAAGACTACCTGTATTAAAAATTACTGCCTTGAATCACAGGTAATAAGGTGGCATGGAAGGTAGAAAACAAAAGAACAGGGAAAATGTGTGATTTATCAGAATCTCAGGGCAAATTGAGGAAAATTGATGATAAAACAGATTTTCTAGATTGCAGAAGCATTGTGCATTCAATGGAACATTTCGGTAAATTAAGCTAGTGTAACAAAAACACCCTCAAACTAAAAAGTCTCTCATGAAAATTACATTAAATAATTAACGGAAGCAAAAGGATTACCAGTGGGAAAGAAGGCAGGAGGAAAGACAATAATTGCAGCAGAAAAAGGCTAACAATAGGTCAGAATCTGCACAACATAACATAAAATTTCTGAAAAAAATATTGTTGCAGACTTTTGGCTTTGAAAATGTCTAAAATCAACATTTAATGGTTTACATCTTAAGCAAGAAACATTTTCAATTATGAATTAGCATGACTTGTTTGGGATAGTTGGACGTGATTGTGGATCTGTTTCAGATTTTGCCTTATTCCTTGAAAAGTCCTACAAAGCTTCTAGGTAACAACCGTACCTAATTTCTTAGAAAATTGAGCCGGTATTCTAACAATATCAGTAATAGAGTTTCCCAGATAGAGCAGAATAGCAGAAAAGGCCAGGCAACAATATATTTAACTCACTTTTTTAAGATAATGGAGAGCATGTCGGATAGGAAATTAAAGTTGCTAGGCCACCGTATCGAAAGAGTGAGTCCTCTAACAATAAGATTACACCATTGTGAAAGTATCAGCTCCACCCCCAAAATGAGGGCAAGCAGATTTGTGTACCTAAAAACACTGCTTTTTTTGTGAAGAGACAAGTAGCCTTTGGTCATGCCTCTGGGGCAGATGAGATTTGTAATCTTGGACAGTGGAACATCTGGAAGAAACATCTTGCAGTGAAAATAAAGCAGTAGGAAAAATAGTAAGAAGCAGCCTATATTTCTAGTGAGTGCGATGCTAAGCATGAAGTGGTTAAGATTACTTTTATATTGTTTCCCATTTTACTGAGGAAAATTGCTTTTCCCAGAATAATTCCATTTTACTGGGGGAAATCGCTTCTTCCAAAATAATACCATTTGATCCATGATCATTCTTACCCATTCTTAGCTGGTTCTTACCCATTCTCAGCTAGTGGCTCATATGCAATCTGATCAAGATCTATTCAGAATGTTAATGTTCCTAAAATTCCGTGAGGTTTATCTCCAGGTAAATGAATGTAGGATTTCAGCTTATATCTAAAAACTATTATTGTATTTTGTTTTCTGATAATTTTATCAAGATATGTCCCTGTCTAAATTTGGCCATCTCTTTTTTGGTGAGGAGACCAAGTCTCAGCCACAAAAATAGTAATATTTGCAAGAATGAACTAATATTGGTTGAAATCATGCCTTGCATATAAAAGATTACAGGCTGAACATGCAGTTCAGGAGTTAGGATGACCCATCTAGTTTAAGCTTATCCTACTGTAGATGTAGTCCTCATTGGAGTTACGACCATGGTGAAAAAAATAACTTTTCAACTAATCCTTGTTTTTGTGATATTTGCAAGGCTGTAAAAGCTGAAGTAAGCTAATAAACACAGTCACGGTTTCATATATAATATTATAATATTACTTCACTTAAAGACTGAACTGCCATCCCAATTGTGGTACCTGTATTTTGGATAGAAAGCCACACAATTGTTAACATAGACTGATTACTATAAGTCAAAAGAATTGGGAGGGGACACCACTAAAATGACTAGCTGCCTATGAGTGGTGGAGTGCATGTCAGTGTGATATAAACAGGCATGTTTCCAGAAGCTAGAGATGAAAATAAATAAAACTGATAGCTACCTGAAAAAGAGCTCTTCAATAAAAAAGGAACTGCCATTTGTGAGAATGTCCAAACTATGAGAGAAGTTTTGGCTGGAGAGGGGGCGGGACACATAAAAAACCTATGAAAGGGAAGTATCTCAAAATGCAGAAGACATTCTCAAAAGAAAAAGAATGAAATCCTGAGCTAAGGTAGGAGCCTCTTGTTGGAGACTTTGTTTGTGTTGAGGGCAGGACTGGAGCACAAAAGCTGTAATCAGAAATCCAGCAGAGTGAAAGACTCAGAAGCTATCCTGAGTGTGAAGATCAGAGCAGGGATAACTTTGTGGTTTCCTCAACTGACTGTTAAGCAGAGGCAATTAAGAGTGGTGGTAACTGCCAGACCAAAGGTGGGTTTCTGTTGGTTCGGCCTGGATCTTACGAACCGGTGGTGGCAGCAGCGGGAGGCTCTGCCCAACGGCCCGGATGCTTCTGCGCATGTACAGAAGCGTCGCACGTGAGCAAACCAGTAGTAAAAAGAAAGAAAGAAACCCACCACTGTGCCAGACCCTAGAAATTGGAAGCTAGAAAGCAGCTGGAATTCATGAAGAGGAGAAAAAGGAGACCAGCAAAAGAGGTTCCTCAATTCACTCAGGAGACAGTGTCCATTGAGAGACAGGACATGGGTAAAGTCTGAGAGGGAAGAAGGTGTTGTCAACAGAAGACAAATAATCTTTTGTCTTTATGTTGAGCCATCAACTTCAGACCCAGACACTCTGAAAGAAGCAGAACAAATGTTCCTGGGGAAAGAGAAGAAAAGAGTTAATAAAAGTAATAAAAATCTAAGAACTTCAAGCAATAAAGGAGCAAAAAAAAGTGGTAACAAAGGCAAATAATTGGGGAAGGTTGAGATCAGAAAGGAAGTTATGAAGAACTTAATGTTCAGGTGGAGCCAGATATTAAGTACAGAGAAAGAGTCAAGGTTTTTTTTTAAAGTATTTTTAATTATGGGCATTAGGTTAAAATAAGTAATAAATAAGGTGAACAATCAAAGGAGAAGCTTTTTAAATAATGCAAATAAAAATTGAGCCTTTTACTATGTGAACTTCCAGTATATTTGGTATATCATTGTACAGTAAAGATTGATCCTTCATATCTTAAGCAACAAGTTCCTCTACCCATAGCAATTTTATTGTAACAATCCTATAAAGTAGATTAAATTAGTAACAGGCTAGGAATAGTAACAGTGACCTTGATGACCGAAGTTTTGAGTCGAAAACCTCCAATAAACTACCTACCACTGTGCCCTGTATTTTGTGTGCAGATGAGTTCATATTAAATATTATTCTGAACTATACACATGTCACACAGTTGATACTGTACAGTAGAACTGTGTTATTCCCTAGCAGAGAGAGATAAATTGAATACTTAGGATGTTTCCAACCCTTTAGGGTGCATTTGAAAATTGGGGGAACACTTGAGCTTGCAGATGCATAAAATGGCTGCAAAGGAAGACATAACCAGTTAGAATCATCAACTGACCCTGATGTCTTTTAAAAGCTTTCTTTTAACTTTTATATATTTGTTTTTATTTTGGCTGTACACCGCCCTGAGTCCTTCGGGAGTAGGGCGGTATAAAAAACCAATAAACTCTAATCTCTAAACTCTGATCTTACTTGCCAGGACCAACTATCCCTTCCCCCATACCAAAGCCAGATACTTCCTATTAGTCTTTCTCTGAAAATTAAGACAGTCTTCAAAGTACTGGATAGATTTTTTTTTCTTAATTTATAGAAAGCCTACCGAACCCATTTAGAAAGAGGTAGTAAGGAACTTCTGCTGGATCGGTGTGCAGTGGAAGAGTAGAGGAAACTCTTTCATTCTATGTGGCCAAGCTATCTTGGATTCAATCCCCCTCTTATTTATTTTGTGCACTTCCATAATAGTCCTAATCCATAAAGCACATTTAAGGTAAAAGTAAAGGTTCCCCTTGCATATATGTGCTAGTCGTTTCTGATTCTTGGGGTGGTGCTCATCTCTGTTTCTAAGCCGAAGAGCCAGTGCTGTCCGAAGACATCTCTGTGGTCATGTAGCCGGCATGGCTAAACACCAAGGACACATGGAACGCTGTTACCTTCCCAACAAAGATGGCTCCTATTTTTAATACTTGCATTTTTACATGCTTTTGAACTGCTAGGTTGGCAGAAGCTGGGACAAATAATGGGAGCTCACTCCGTTATGCAGCACACGAGATTCGAACTGCCGAACTGCCGACCTTTCTGATTGACAAGTTCAGCATCTTAGCCACCCAGCCACCACATCCCTAAAAGCATATTTAAGCAATGCATATATTTGAATCCAGTGCTATCAGTCATCAGTACCTCAAAAAACAGGGGCAAACTGGCCTGCTTGTGAATGAAAAGCAAAAACAAAAAGGAACGGAAATTACTGTCAGATTTTTTTTTTTTTAAAGAAGCAATTTGTAGCTGAAAGGTCAGAGGCAGCGAAATTAATCCTGTGTGAAAACTGGCTTCTCTGTTCCTGAGAGATCTCTATGATACCTCAGGACTGTAGGATTGCTCAAACCATCATTGGTAATAAGGTTAATGTTGGCCGGTCCTATTTAACTTATCAAGAATTATATGAGAGGAATGGTCAGAGAGCAAAAGGCAGTTAACGGGAATATGCTAGAACTGATTCTCCCTCGCAGCAAGGAATATTAATTGTAATCAAGGCACCTCTAGCTGAACGGAGAGCAGATGAAATCAAGGAATATTGGAAAGCAGTTGCCTCCTTATTAAAGGGCCAAGTCGCTTCAAACTACTACCATAGAGAAGATATTTGGCTACGTCCTTCCACATCACAACAACTCTTTCTTCACAGCGGCTCTTCTTAAATCCAAAGTCGCTTGGATCATTTTTAGTCAAGCTACCATAAACCTCCAAAGAATTGAACTGTCACAAAGAACACTTCACAAAACATAAATTGTTTCATAGGGGGTAATATAATTTGGGAAACAAATGGTAATAGGGAATGGTGCCTTTCTGTGTTGTACTTTATAATATGTCCAAAGCAACGAAAATAGTAGAGTTTACATACCATAAGCGGATCTATATTTAATTACGTGAACTCAACTGTAGCTTTCTAAATGAACATAAAAGAAGCCAACTGATTCGTTATTTCCGTGAAATATAGTAACATTGACATTACATTCATATACATCACTTCATTCAACACTTCATCTTGGCAGACCCTAATAGTAATATAGATACTGTTACTTTGAAACTAGAAACCGCTCTGTTATGCTTGTAACTAAGAAAACCTTGCTAATGTATAAAAAAACACATACTACTGCAGTGATGGCTAATCTTTTTGGTGCTGAGTGGCCAAAGCGCATGCACGTGCAACTCCAAAATGAAATGCGAGCACCTCCCGTGCATGTACCCGCCTTCCCTCACCCATTTTGGCTTCCAGATTCATGCAGGAAGCCTTCCAGGCTCAAAACGGGGCGCATGAACCCCCCCTAATGCAATGTGAGTGCCCCACATACATGCTCCCCTCCGTACATGCGCGTCCCCACCTGCGCCACCCCCCTCCCATGTGTGCATGGCAGAGACCCGAAGACCAGCTGGCTGGCAGGAGGCGCAGGAGCATGCGCAGTGGAGCTGGGCTGAGGCGACGGCTGGTGTGCTCACAGAGAGGGCTCTGCATGTCACCTGTGACATGATTGGCATAGGTCAGGGGTCTGCAAAGTTGGCTCTTTTAAGACTGGTGGACTTCAGCTCCCAGAATTCCCCAGCCAATTCTGGGAGTTGAAGTCCACCAGTCTTAAAAGAGCCAACTTTGCAGACCTCTGGCATAGGTTCACCAGCACGGTACTACTACATTGTTATCTTGATGCCTCCAGAATTTAGTTACAAAGATATTACATGGAATAATTCAAATTTTTAAAAGCTTCAACCTGCTAAAAGTCTCTGTAAATCCCTCATGGAATGAAATAAAAATGTAAAAATATTTATCCAATATAAAAAAGATTTGAAGGGGTGAACAAAATATTTCCTGGGAGGATGGCGCGGAGAAAACATGGTTAAGATTTACCATGAATCAAAATATCGCTCTGTATATAATCTTGCTCAAGTATTATAATCTGTATATAATAATATTATATACATACATTACATACATACATATAATACAGATTATAATATAATATAATATCATCTTTAAAGGTATTTCTCTGTATCCCACCATGGAGAGTACCAAAATATATAATAATAATAATAAATTTAATTTGTTGACCGCTCCCTCTCCCCGAAGGGACTCGGAGCGGTGCACAGGGCAAATAAAACAATAAATATACACACATAATAAAAACAAATTAAATGATATCCCTGCGCTAAAAATTCCCAGTTAAAAATTACTAAAATCCCCATCTAAAATTATTAACAACCCCATAGAAGGGAGACTACCCTAGGCCGGCCAAGCAGAACAGATATGTTTTTAGTTTTAGACGGAAGGAGCGGAGGTCCGTGGTCGTTCTAATGTCGGGGGGAAGGTCATTCCAGAGGGCTGGGCCCGCCACAGAGAGAGCCCTTCCCCTGGGCGTCGCCCGCTGACAAAGTCTAGTGGACGGCACCCGGAGAAGTCCCTCTCTGTGTGAGCGAATAGGCCGTGTGGATGTATGAGGCAGGATCCGATCCCGCAAATAGCTAGATCCCGAGCCATGGAGCGCTTTAAAGATGATAACTAGAACCTTGAAGTGCACCCAGAAGACGACAGGCAGCCAGTGCAGCTCGCATAAGAGCGGTGTTACATGGGTAAACCTTGAGGTTCCCATAATTGCTCGCGCGGCTGCATTCTGGACTACCTGAAGTCTCCGAGTGCACCGCAAGGGGAGCCCCATGTAGAGAGAGTTACAATAGTCCAGTCGGGATGTCACGAGAGCATGAGTGACTGTGCGGAGGGCGTCCCGATCCAATAGGGGGCGCAACTGGCGAACCAGGCGAACCTGGTAAAACGCCCTCCTGGCCATGGCTGTCACTTGATCTTCCATGGACAGCCGGGCATCCAGGAGGACACCCAAGTTGCGCACCCGATCCACTGGGACAAGATGTTCGCCCCCAATGGCCAGCGATGGAATCAGCTGGTTGAATCGGGCAGCCAGAACCACAGCCACTCGGTCTTGGTCGGGTTGAGCTTGAGTCCGTTTCTTCCCATCCAGAAGGATATGGAGGTGTAAGTAAAGGATTTGGGTG
The DNA here is from genome assembly GCA_039707465.1 of Rhabdophis nuchalis. Lineage (NCBI taxonomy): Eukaryota > Metazoa > Chordata > Lepidosauria > Squamata > Natricidae > Rhabdophis > Rhabdophis nuchalis. The sequence continues at coordinate 76,084,704 of CM077644.1, forward strand.
AAATATCCTCCTCATTGTCAAGGACAACATTCGCTCCATTTTGGTATCTTGGTCAAAACTTTGAGTTGCAGTGAAACTTTGGATTCTTGGAATCAGTAGTTCAGTCACTGCTTTATTTTTACCCAAATGTATTTATTAGAATTCATTGTTTTATTCTACAGGTAGCCCTCAACTTAAAGCCATGTGTTTAGAAACCATTCAAAGATACAATGGCACCGAAAAAAAGTGATATATGACTGTTTTTTTACACTTCTGACTGTTGCAGCCGGGTCACATGATCAAAATTCATATTCAGATTTGCTTGGTAAATATGGGGTCATGTGATCACCTTTTGTGGCCTTCAGACAGAGTAAATGGGAAAGCCAGATCTACTTAAAAACCATGTTACTAACTTAAGAACTTCATGATTCACTTAACAACTGTGGCAAGAAAGGTCATAAAATGGACTACAACTCACTTAACTGTCTCACTTAACAACAGAAATGTGGGGCTCTGCTTCGGTCATAAGTCGAGGATTTACCTGTATTGTTTGCTATTACATTCCATGTCGGCCTACAACATATTGGCCTACAACTGATCTGGTAAACAGATTTAATTAATGAAAGTGTCTCAATGGAGGGAATGATCAACAATCTTTATACCGTCTGAAATATAATATTTTTTAAAAAAAATGTGTGCAAAAATATGTGCAAAAAAAGAAAAACAACTCCAAAAGTTTTCCAGTCATTGCACTGCAGTCTTTGATGATACCAGTACAGGGGGAAGAAACAAAGGAGCAATAAAGTGGCGCTAGAAGTCGGCATTGCAACCCCAACCACCAGGTGGTTGGGAACTGTATGACATATGGATCGCTTAGAAGAAGTTCAGATGGCAAGTGGAGTGATTGAGTGGATGCCAGCAGGGAAGAGGCCACATGAAAGACCAAATCCAAGAAATTGGGTCTATGTAGTCACAGCTCTAGGTGACAATGTTAGAGCCATGTGATAAATGAATTGGTTCTCAAACTATCAATGATGATGGATAGGGCCAGTGGGAATAGTAGCCAGGAGTGCTGAAATGCTTTTGGAAGAGAAATCCAGAAATTCTTTGGCCTTCATTTGTTCTCGTTCTTTTCTTCGGAGGGAAAATACCCTAAACTATGGGTCAGATCATACATCTCCAGGAGGAGGTGGGGGGGGGGGGGAGGAAGCATAGTTGCTTGAAAAGAAATGTTAATTTTTCCATTTTAAGATTACCAGATATTAACCAGATCCTTAGTTCATGTTTTCAAATGAGGAATTCAAGCGCCAGTCCAGTGGTGGGTTTCAAAATTTTTAGATCCTACTCTGTAGGTGTGGCCTATTTTGTGGGCATGGCTTGGCAGTCATGTGACAGGGTGGGAGTGACCACCTTTTAAAATGTGGTGAAACTCATTTAACAACGCTCTTGCTTAACAACCAAAATTTTGGACTCAATAGTGATGATAAACTCTTTCTTTCTTTCTTCTTTCTTTCTTTCTTTCTTTCTTTCTTTCTTTCCTTTCTTCCTTCCTTCCTTCCTTTCCTTTCCTTCCCTTCCTGTTGGGTCACTGGCAGCGGCGGGCCTGATTTACTTCCAGGTACGCCGATGGAACCCCCTCTCACCGGTTCTCTAAATTTCACCAACCGGCTCTCGCGAGTAGGTGCGAGTCTGCAGAAACCCACCACTGTGCCAGTCCCAAATGCCAAATACAATTCTATTGACAACTGTAGATATTAAACAAATACCTCATTCTTCCACTACTGGTAATCCTTGACTTACGACCACAGCGGAGCTCAAAATTTCCATCGCTAAGCAAGAGTTGTTGTTAAGTGAGTTGTATCCCATTTTACGATCTTTTTTGACAACCATTGCTAGCAAATCATGCAGTTATTAACAGAGTCAGATAGTTGTTAAGTGAATCTGACTTCCCCCGTTGATTTTGCTTTCTCAGAAGCAAACCAGCTGGGAAGGTTACAAAGGATGATCACATGACCAGCAGTAGGATTCATTTATGTTTGCCACTGGTTCACCACTCTGACGCACACATGCCTTCCGCGCATGCATTCAGCCTTCCACGCATGCACTTTGCTCACACATGTGGCATGCAAGCATGTGTGTGGCATCAAAAATGAGGCTACATAGGGCATTTTGAAGCCAGGGCGGGTGGGCAGGCCCACCCGCAGTTTGTCGCTAAAAGTTCAGCCGAACCAGTCCCAATCAGCTGAATACCACATCTGCCCATGACCCCGGGACAATGCAACAGTCATAACAAATACATGCCAGACTGTTGGCAGATGATCCAATTTTGATCGACCATGGAGATGTTGCACCAGTATGAAAAACAGTCCTAAGTAACTTTTTTCAGTGCCCTAATAATTACAAATGGTCACTAAATGAATGGTTGTACGTCGAGGATTACCTGTATTCAAGCTAGGAAAGTAACCTTGTCCAACATTTTGGCTTGCCTGAGCTGCATTGAGTGAAGAGGAACTGCCTTGGACAACTTTCCTTTATTCATTCTGTATGTTTTATCATCTTGTGACGCCACATTAGTAGCTGTCCAGGTCTGTATACAGCCTGCACGGAATCCTGTTACCTTCCCACCAATGTGGTACCTATTTATCTCCTTGCATTTGCATGCTTTGAAACTGCTAGGTTGGCAGGAGGTAGGGCAAGTAACAGGAGCTCACCCATCTCATATTATTCGGGTCTTGAACCTGGGCTGTCAAACAAGCACCCTGTTACCTTCCCACCAATGTGGTACTTATTTATCTCCTTGCATTTGCATGCTTTGAAACTGCTAGGTTGGCAGGAGGTAGGGCAAGTAACAGGAGCTCACCCATTTCATATTATTCGGGTCTTGAACCTGGGCTGTCAAACAAGCACAGCAACTTTAACCACTGAGTCATCACAGTTCTTAATAATCCTATGTTAAAGGATGAGGAGACCGGATCTTAAGTAAAATATAAGTCTAAATTTAGGACTCTTAAGGAAACATTCTGCAAGGCAAACAAAAGGCACAAATCTCTCTTATTCATCTTTTAGGTCAGTGATTATAAGCTACAATACCGGTGAATTAGGATAGGGCCACCACTACGGCTGACACAGATGAGCAGTCCGCCAGGCTAAAGCAAATCTTCCATATCTTCTTTATTTATCTGTTGGATTCCTCTAAATAGCCCAAACATAATTTCATTAACTCTGACACCGTGTTCACCCTACTGCATAATATAACATTTCCATATTTAAACTCACCTTTGGTGTAGCTCAGCAAGTTTGCACTTGAGATATCATTGGCGGAGCAAAACAATTCCCCATCGTGCTATATGCAAAAGATGGGACAGATGCTAACTAAACACTAATATTGGGTTTTACATCTTGCAAATGCTCACAGATTCATAAACAAATTAGCAAATAGATGAGGAGGTGAAGGGTTGAACTGGGACCCACTTCAACAGATTCAAGGAGCAGGTGATGTGTCCCAAAGCATCATCAGTGGTGGTGGTTGCGGGGCGGGGGGGGAAGCAGTTTGGCAGGAATCTCAAAAAAGCATCCAAGATTAACTTTAGGCACCCAGTAGGTTATCATTCACATGTGCTGTGCATGCAACAGACCGAACTGGGGTGGGGATGCGCACGAAGCTCTCACCCATTAAACGGTTAATAGGTAAAGTTACCCATCCAAGGAACAGAAAATGAAGGTCCTCACTTTGATGGACAACCGCTCAGAGATCCCCAATGTCCCAAAATATTAGGTTTCTCTTCTAATAATGTTGGAAATATTGCCTACTGTCACGATTAATCTGAGCAGCAGCACAGGCTGATTACAGGCGACGCAGTCACAGTGCAGCGCCTGTGATGCTTTCCACACCCCGTCAAATCTGCTACACATGTAGGGTGTGAAGGGGAAAGCACTGTGATTCCAGGTTCCTGGGTGGCTAATAGATTGTGACACGAGAGAAGGAAACCTTTATTTTAAATCAAAAAAACAAAAGCCAAATAGCCACTCTTCAGGCAATGCTGAACTTCTCCAGGCTGCCTTCTTCCCTTTAGCCCTCTGGCCCACGGTTGTCTCTTTTTTTCTGCCTCTCCCTTTCTTGAGCGGAAAGTATTCAAACGCAAACAACATTTGGCTGGCATCAAAGGGGGGAAAAAGAGGCATTTGCAGATGTGGAGGAAGGCACAGAAAACATTTTTCAAATCAAAGGCTTGAATTATTGCATGGGCTTTGAGAAGTTTTGCAGGCAATGTAGACACGCCATTGTGTGTGGCTGGGAACAAGCTTTCCTTTCTTCCAGAAAGGGAGGGGGTAAAAAAAACCAACAACCTCAGCTTTCTCGCAGTCCAATCTGTATGTAATCAGGCAGCTATCTATATTTTGAAATTCTTTGCATTGTCTGGAGTATGGGTGTTCTGTTTGGGCCCAACAATAGCAACATTGATTTTAGAATTTCAGAATTTTGGTGCACAGAACAAACTGCGGAACAAAAACCGCCTGCTCACAGTAGCACAACAACAGTGCTCTTACACAAACTTGCCTCTTTTTTTTTTAACATAGCCAGAGATCAATACGCCTCATTCATCTGGCATTATTAAAGCCATTTATTTGCCATTCCCCTTTTCTCGCTCTCTTGTTCCCTTTTGTTAATAACAAGCAACTTGCCGACAAAATTATGTCATCTTCCGCTCATTCAGGGGCCCCGCACGAGATAATTAGCTTTGTTGTCCACATCCAACAATTGAGCTTTGTATATGAACTTACATTTATTAAGTGAAAGTATTTTGCAATGGATTGTACATTGAAGCCGGGTTGCCATGGGCAATGATCATCCTCGGAAAGCCGTGACCTCTCTGTTATGCAGCTAGTAACTAATTGAAATTATACAAATTACTCCGATTCTCTGTCTGCCAGTTTAGAGGCTGGTTCTGGTCAAGGGTCAAATGAGCTCCTATTCATGAAGCTATGTTTGAAGTGGCTGCTACCACAGCAGAGGGATGGAGCAAGGAGGCTCAGACTCCTCTGGATATGACCACATACTGGGGGAAAAGAGTGTTGTGGTGTTAGTAAGACAATAAGTCCCAGAAGGCTACCTTTATTTCGCACATCAAAAGCTCTGCCTTGTCACTCAGCTTGGTTTTCTCAACAGCAGCCCTGGACATGTTTTATGAGCTCAGGATAATGTTGCATTTATCCACTGAGAAGGCCCTTCATTAGAGACTTAGCTTGTTTGCTAATCGCTGCATATTAAAAGAGGAGACAGGAAAAATATTACAGAAATCCCTCTTCGTGGAGCCTATTAATTATGGGGCTGCTGATTTCAACAGAAATACTAGTTTTGAAAAAGTAGCCATATAGGGATAAATGCCTAGTGAACTTCCATTTGGGTTCCTGTAATGAAATCCTAGGTGAAAAATGTGCAGAAGAAATGACAATTCTTCAGACGAACACATTGTTGAATGTCTCTTCTTTAGGTATTGTGGGAAAAGTGGAGAAAAAATGGGGGAAGGACAGAGCGAAGTAACCATACATCTGTTTGTTGGTTCCTCTTGTCATGGCCAAAAGCATGTTTGATTTTTCAGCAGATAATCTTGGGAGACTCAAAGACAATGTTTTCAACGTGTGAAAATTTATTCTTGCTAAAGGCTTGTCATTTCCTATCTTCTATAAGCTTTTACCCTACTAGTTGCCACTGATCCTGAATGTAGGTTTACCTAGAACCCACGGGTCGCTATTGACACAAACATTCCCTGCATCTATTCTACTTTTGTGCTTTATTGCCCAAACAAATGAACAATTTCAACCCTCCTGCAGAAGTGATACAGAAGTATTGTACTGCCTGTGGGCTGCCCATTTTTTTCACCCTGTAGACCAGGGGTCTCCAACCTTGGCAACTTTAAACCTGGAGGACTTCAACTCCCAGAATTCCCCAGCCAGCTTCATTAACGTCCAAGGTCTGGCATACTGCCTGTGTACAGCATCATGTTTTCTGCTTTTCAAAAACACATTGAAATCTAAGATATCAAATGTTTGTGTTCAACGTCTGATAGGGCTAACACACCTACACTATTCTACTTAAACTTCCTAAATTCTCTCTCCCCCCCCATTCCAAATTTTAAGAAAAGAAATGGACCTCCCCACTAGTGACATCACTGAACCACTGATGCCTGTTGTGTAGCCTTTAGACTTTTTTCCTTTTTCAAAAACAGCCTGCAGCATCCTGACATTGGTGGCCAGGAATTCAGAAAAGGGTCAGACATTTGGAGTTGCCCTTCATTTGTGCAAAGATGAAATCCCTGAAATTGCCTAGCGCAGATCATTAATATTTGAAATGCAAATATCCTTTTTTTTAAATTACTGCACCCTGAGCTTATGCTATCAGCATCCCCGTTTCTTTTCCTCCTGAAGTTACTCTTGAAAACTCAAACCATAACCTCTCGGCCTTCAACCTGCCATTCCACTACTTTATTGTGTTAAGTTCCAGATAAGCAAAAGGTCATCAATATATATGGCGCATCTTCCTTTAACAAAGGAGGGAGGGAAATCCTTACAGCTTGTCAGTTCAAGAGTAACGATGCTAAATGTTAATCTAAATGAATCTGGAGAAGGCGGCAATAAAAGTTAATAATTTACAGAGAATCTGTCCTTTAAGAAATCTTGACTGAATGCAGGGAATTCTGCTCACAGGCATATTAAACATGTCCCAAATGCAGGAGTTTACAAGATGCAGCATTTAAAAAGCACCAGAGATGTTTCTTTTTCTTTTGTTTAAGCACCTACTAAATCTATCAGTGGTCAAGCAACATACCACAGGAATGAGAGTCCAGCCCTCTGATAATGAAGATTTAACATTTTCTGAGTTTCATATTACCGTCTGAAAGATTTGCCCACCTCATTTTATTGGAGTTACCGTTCCAATAGATGAAGAGAGCTTTAGGGCAGATTAACGCCTTTTCATTGATTATATGTCTATAAAGTAGACTCTCTTATAGTCACCAATATTCATGTTTTGAAACACCCAGAGAAGAGGGAGCGAGAAAGAGATTTAATGCATCAGGGATGTGAACAAATACATAGTAAAAGAGAAGGGCTTAGACAGAGCCAGCATTACCTTTCACTAGGCTATTGGGTTTAGTTAACACCGTAAACAGAATGCTTAAATAAAAATTCCAAGTCATGATTCTAAATCAGAGATGGGAAACTATGGCCCCTTTATGACCTGTGGACTTCAATTCCCAGAATTCCTAGGCCTGCTATGCCACTATGCAGGCTCAGGAATTCTGGGAATTGAAGCCTACAGGTCATAAGGAGGCCACAATTGCCCATCACTGTCCTAAAAGGTGTAAATAAGCAGATACAGTAGTTTAAATCAATAACAAGCTACATTTTGTAATAGAATAACAGAGTTGGAAGGGAACTTGGAATCTTCTAGTCCAAACCCTTGCTCAGGCAGGAAACCTGGTTGTCCAATCTCTTCTTTAAAACCTCCAGAATCCTATCAATGGGACAGTACTTACACTATTTATTTTCTAGCCTTTATAGTAAAAAGAATCTCTGATGGCTAAAGGAGAGAGTATGGTAGATTCTATGAAATAAACAATGTTTACAGTACATTTTAGTTGGGATTGCAAACCTTACAAGTGGTATCCAGAAGGTAGCATTTTGATCCAATATTGAATTTATTTGGAGCAATAACCAAGGCATCAGATAATCTTGCTTGTGTTTATTCCCAGGAAGGAAAGAAAGAATCATCTGTAGTCAAATTAACAGAGACCTATGTTATTGTTATTTGCACCTTAAATTCGGAAACGTAATCATGCTTGTTTAATACCAGATATTATAACTGGAAGGAATAACCTATGGCCTGAGAGTCACATAAGCTTTTCATGACCACAGATCCCCCTCTGAAAATTACCACTGAATTGCATTTCTTAAGGCTGAAAAAAAAGGGGAATTATGGCAAAGAGGAAATAAGCATATATATCAATTAAATGAAATAGTAATCGTTTTTTTGTTCATTTGGCCCAGCATTGTCCTCTTAAACACTTGCTTTTTCCTACTTGTAGCTATCTTAGAACTGAACAGGAGCAGGAATACCTTCATTCAGAAGGACCGCATTGGGAAGGGATTCAAATAAATATTCCATAGAGTGAGAATCATTTCTTCATTCAGGTGGGAAATAATGCTTTGTTTTTGTTTGGGGAGAAATCCAGAGGCCAAGAGTTTCTCATTAATACTTTTAATCTGCCTAATAAAATCTCTAGGCATGTGGCAAAAGTATTTTACACAATCAACTGCCTCCTTTAAAAACAAAAAATAAATGAAACTATGAAATGCAAGAAAGACAAAAGCCATTATTCCTGCATAAAACTGGCATTTAAAATAAAACTAGGTACAGAACTATAAAAAGGAGGAATCTGTCATTTTTCATGCCAGAATGTTCTTTTGACTATTTTTTGGAACACATTCAGCCCTCAATTTCACAGATACCAGCAGTTTTGTTGGGGTTTCTAAGGTTCCTATTGAAAAAGGATTCTGCAGAAAGATCAATGTCATTCCTAATTTAAACACAATTTACAGATTAACAGAGTTGGAAGGGACCTTGCAGGTCATCTAGTCAAACCCCTTGCCCAAACAGAAGACCCTATACCATGTCTGACAGATGACAATTCAGTCTCTTCTTGAAAGCTTCCAGTAATTAAGCTCCCACAACTTCTGAAGGCAAGCTGTTCCATTGGTTAATTGCTCTCACTATCAGAATGTTCCTCCTTATTTCCAGGTTGAATCTCTCCTTGTTCAGTTTCCATCCATTATTCCTTGTCTGGTGTTCAAGTACTTTGGAAAAGTACTCCCTCCTCTCTGTGGCAGCCCCTCAAATATTGGAACAGTGCTATCATGTCTCCCCTGGTCCTTCTCTTCACTAGACTAGCCATGCCCAGTTCCTGCAACCGTTCATTGTATGTTCGAGCTTCCAGTCCCCTAATCATCTTGGTTGCTCTTCTCTGTACTCTTTCTAGAGCCTCAACGTCTTTTTAATAATGTGGTGACCAAAACTAGATGCAGTATTCTAGCTGTGGTCTTACTAAGGCTTTTTAGAGTGGTATTAGTAGCTCACTTGATGTTGATTGTATCCCTCTATTAATGCAATTTAGGATTGCATTGGCTTTTTTGGCTGCCACCGCACACTGTTGACTCACATTTAATTGGTTGCCCACTAAGACTCCAAGATCCCTTGGTGATGCAATCCTAGGCCTTTGGCTATTACTGATGCTCTTTCCATTAAACTGACCAAACTATTTGTAGTTTGAACTGCACACTCTACATCCAGAGCCAAGAAAAGTTGTCACACTTCTCCTTTTGGAGACCAGTGAGAAAATCAAATAATAGGGAGCATTCTAAAGGTCACATTGACTCATTTTCTGAAATCTGGAAGCCACTATTACAGTCCTTGACCTGCAACCACAATTGAGCCTAATTTTCTGTTGCTAAACAAGATGGGACTCCCCTTGAGGTGCACTCAGAGACTTCAGCTGGTGCAGAATGCAGCCACGCGAGGGATTTTGGGAGTCTCTCGGAACTCCCATGTAACACCTCTCCTGCATGAGCTGCACTGGCTGCCTGTGGTCTTCCGGGTGCGCTTCAAGGTGATAGTAACCATCTTTAAAGCGCTCCATGGCACGGGTCCTGGTTACATGAGAGACCGCCTCCTGCCACATACCTCCCTTCGACCTGTCCGCTCCCACAGAGTGGGCCTCCTCAGGGTGCTGTCAGCCAGTCAATGCCGACTGGCGACTCCCAGGGGAAGGGCCTTCTCTGTGGCAGGCCCGGTCCTCTGGAATGACCTGCCCCCAGATATCCGTACTATCACGGACCTACGCCTCTTCCGTCGGATGTTAAAAGCACACTTTTTCCATCTAGCCGGCCTGACATAGACCAAGGTTATAATTTAAAATTTTAATATTTATTGGTTTTAATCGTTTATAGTATTTAAATTTTAGCACAGAGTTAATAATTTAATTGCTTTTTATATTTTGTATGCGTTGTTGGGGTTTTTATCTTTCTGTACACCGCCCTGAGTCCCCCCAGGGAAATAGGGCAGTATATAAATCGAATTAATAAAAAAGAATTATAAAATAAATAATAAAATAAAGATAGTTGTTAAGTGAGTTTTGCCCCGTTGTCACAACCCACCTTTCCTGTCACAATTATTAAGTGAACCTGCAGTTGTTCAGTCAGTAATATGGTTGTTAAGTGAATCTGACTCCCTCCTCTAACTTTGCTTGTCAGGAAGTCACAAAAGGTAATCACATGACCCTGGGACACTGCAACTGTCATAAATACATGCCAGTTGCCAAACATCTGCATTTTGATCACATGATCAAAGGGAAACTGCCACGGTCATAAATGTGAAAAACTGTCATAAGTCATTTCTCAGTGCCATTGTAACTTCACAAAGTCACTAGGTGAAGTCAAGGAGTGTAAGTCAAGGAGTATCTTTACCATACATATTTGTCCCCTTTTGCAAGTATTTGAAGAAATTATTATTATTATTATTATTATTATTATTATTATTATTATTATTATTATTATTATTATTATTATTATTATTATTATTGCTTTTGAAAAAGTTTTATTGGTTTTAACAATTTATGTTGGGAAAAGGGGTAAATAAGGTAATGAGTAATATTTGGAGCTTCCACATCGGATCTGATGACCGCCTCCGAGTCTTCATACATATTCAATTAAAAAGAAATTATCAAGGGGAAGGGGTACATACATTTTTAAATCATAAATTTTCATATTATTTTATACATTCAATTACTTTATACTATTGACGTCCATACAGGAATTACTAAAAAAAAATATAACAAATTATTTTTGCGATCTGAGCCTCTTTGCTATAGTCTCTTCCTCCTCCCCCCCACCAGCAGGCGGACCCGTGGCTCCTCCCATTCCCATCTCATCCGCATCCAGGATTGAGGAATGTTTTTTAAAAAAATTATGCGCCTCTTCAACTGTTTTAATTCTTACTCTTCCTCCCTCCCAGAATACCAGCATCCCTTCCGGCATCAACCACTTGAACCACACCCCCTTTTTGAATAATTTTTTAGTTAAGAAGGAATAATTCCTTCTTACATCTCTTATTTTCTTTGGGATCTGCTTCAATATGGCCACCTTATTATTATTATTATTAATTAGATTTTTATACTGCCCTTCTCCCTTTCGGGACTCAGGGCGGTGTACAGGCAACGATAAAAATCAATAGTATAAAACATAAAATACGTTAAAAATATATTAAATGATTAGCCTGTCCTAAAACCCTACTAAAATCCCTACTAAAAACAATTAAAACTACGCCAGGCTGGCCACACGAAATAAATATGTAGGTCTTCAAGGCCCGACGGAAAAGGCGCAGGTCCATGGTCAGGGGGTAGGTCATTACAAAACAAACATTTATATATATGTGTATTTATTTATTTTATTTAGTTTGTTGAACATGTACAAGATAACAGGTATAAGTATAAACATGGGCATGAACAAGGAAATTAGTACAAATAAATGGGGACAGTAGGAGAGGGATGGTAGGCATGCTAGAGTGCTTACGCACACCCCTTTACATTTATTTACATTTATAAATGTCCTTTGTTTTCTGGAACCCCATCAGCTAGTAAATATTGCTACCTAAGGGGTTATTTTTATACATACTATCAGATGGACAATGTCAAATACATTCAGTAAAATTGAGGGCGCCAAAAGGCTTCAGACATTAACACATCTGAACATCCAGACAGTACAGTTGGATGCAGTTTAATGGAGCATCACTGAAGGTGTTTAAGAAGAGATTGGACAACTATTTGTCTGACATGTTATAGGGTCTCCTGCTTCAGCAGTGGGTTGGACTAGAAGACCTCCGAGGTCACTTTCAACTCTGCTAACTCTGATATTCTGTTAATGGAAGCATATTAACCATCAACTGACAATCAAACAAACAGTGAAGTTGCAAAACAGGACAGAGGTAAAGAAAAAAAAGCAATAACAACTGTGTGTGTGTGTGTGTGTGTGTGTGTGTGTGTGTGAGAGAGAGAGAGAGAGAGAGAGAGAGAGAGAGAGAGAGAGAGAGAGAGAGAGAGAGAGAGAGAGAGAGAGAGAGAGAGAGAGAGAGAGAGAGAGAGAGACTTTTAAAAAGCATTTTGGCCTGAATGGTAATAACCGCTTCTATTACAAAAGAATTGTTCAGTTGGATTTATCACAGTAGTGGAGAAACAAACCACATTTTATCCACACTATCGCTGTATGTCATAATCATGATGGATCATAAACTCGGGGGGGGGGGAGAAGCAATGGTCCATCACATCAATGATATTGTTTCTCCCAAGCTTCCTAAATCCAGGTCCTAGGTGTCTCATCTGCAAATTAAAGAGTTCTAAATAGGCCTTCACATAATAAAACAGTGATCTATTTGAAAGGCCTTATTGTGTGCTGTGTCAACTAATCCCTCCCTCCTAGGAAGCTCTTCATCTCTCCTGGAGATGCGCTTTTTTAAAATGTTCAGTTGCTAGTTAGCTTCCTTTATAAATCCCTCTTTTCTTCAAGCCCCTTGTCTTTGCTATTATTACAGCCTGCAGGCATTTGAAGGGGGCTGGAGACAGATTGGAATCCCTCTGGATGACGGAGTGCACAAGCATCCTGAAGTTTGAAATAAATCTTAATAAATTGTCCATAGAACATCAGGATGTAAACTGTCTTCTCAAAGCATAGTATTACAAGACTATTTCTTGTTTATTTTATTAATCACATTTATAGGGCCACCCATTTCACACAAAAAAACAACAAACCACCACTACCCGGATATCTAATTTTCTCTTATTCTTTTCATTTAAAAAGCATTCTTCAAACAGCTTGCATATGGTACGTTACATCTGCTAGGATTGAAAGACAACTCAAAATGATTAGGGTGCATTCAAAGATAGGATAGTGGAGGAGTATGATATGTTCATACAAGCCCAAGTAGAACAACTAGTATAGGAAGGCTATAGAACCATGATGGCAAACTTATAGAACAAGTGCCACAGGTGGCACGCGGAGCCCACTCTGCAGGCACACGAGCTGTCACCCAGCTCCTCGAGCTGATATTCAGGTCTCTGCTATGCATGCAGGAGACGTGCGTGCATGCACGGAAGCGTCATGCGTGCATGCACGGGGTCGCATGCACATGTGCGGAGGGGATCAGGGGGAGCGGCACACCCTCCCGGGCCCCATTTTTCATGCTAGGAGGCTTCAGCGAGGCCTGCTAGGCCCAAAATGGGGCAGAGGGGTTGCACGCATGCACATGGCAGTTGTGCGCATGCACGTGGTTATTGTGCGCATTCACGTGGGGAAGAGGAGGATGTGGGGGTCATGCATGCATGCACAGGGGGGCAGGGCACATTGCATTATGGGTGTACACACACACACTGTCACGCATGCATGCAATTTTGGCACGCGGGGAGAAAAAGGTTAGCCATCACTGATGTAGAACATGAAGCCTAATTTATTTATTAAATTTATATGACACCCATCTGACTATGAAGCAACTCTGAGTGGCTTGCAGTGCCATAAATAACAGGGCAAAACTATTAAAAGGTTAAACAAAAATTAAAACATTGGGCACTGAAGTTAAAACATTAAAATTGACAACAAAGTGGATATGAAGACCCAATGTATAGACAGGATGGAAGTGAGATCTTCTTCTAATTTAATTTAATATTTAAATTTCTATACCGCCCTTCTCCCTTCCGGGACTCAGGGCAGTGAATCTACCGGCCACCTCCAGAATGGATGTAAGTGGAAGAATGACTAAAGTAAATGCAAAACTATATACAACTGGGCAATGTCTTATGGAATGACTTATGCACAAGGTCAGCCAAACACTTCCAGTTTAAAGTGACATCATTAACATTTGAGAGAGAGAGAGAGAGAGAGAGAGAGAGAGAGAGAGAGAGAGAGAGAGAGAGAGAGAGAGAGAGAGAGAGAGAGTGTCTAGAAAAAAATAGAAAGCTACGGGACAATAACATCATTAGATGTGATGCTCTGTTGTGTTCTTGAAACTATGACATTTGTAGCAGGGTTGGGCCACAATAGAAAATAAAGCATCTTTTAACAAGCAGAACTAAAATATACATTGATAATCTGCATTTTACCTCAATGATATTTGTTTCAATCATTATGTATATCATGTGTTAAGCATGTAGGCTGCCTTGAGTTAGATATAACCAGATAATAAAAATCTATTAAAATGTTTTTAAAAAAATCTAACAATAAACTGTTTTTGATTATATAGAAGATAAATTATTATTTATTTATTAAACATTTGTTTATTTAAGATCATTGGCCTCTCACTCACTGTAAATAAAGGTAAAAGTTCTCCTCACACATATGTACTAGTTGTTCCCAATGTAGGAGGCAGTGCTCATGTCTATTTCAAAGTTGAAGAGCCAGTTCTGTCCAAAGATGTCTTTGTGCTCATGGTCCCAAAAGTGCTTTTTCAAGAGGCAACTGGACTTTCTGGTTTTTTGTTTTTTTTTAAGAATTTCACTTCTTATCCAAGAAGCTTCTTCAGCTCTGAGAGGACAGTACAGCGAGATGTGGAGTACACCTACTCTACTGGAATATACTTGGTGGGCAGAAAAATCTTCCTCCCCCCCAACCAATCATTAGATGTATTTACTAAATAAGATTTAAAAAAAGATACAAATAGTGGGAATGGAGATAGAGTAAATGTTCTTTCAGCTTTTGGAATGGATGGACTCATTTGGATGGACTACTGATTGCTCACTATGTTCTCAGCATATAAGAAATCTCTAAACCAAAAAGAAATTAAACTAATATAACCATGTGGGAAATAAGAAATAATAAAAGCAACTATTCCTTCATGCCTTTGGGTCTTTTTATGTCAGTCCACTAACACAAAACATTTCCCCTACATTTACGGAAGTGCTTGTCAGGTTTTTTTAAAAACCCTGCTTTCCCAACAATTTTTCTTCTGGGTTTCTGTTTATTAAATCATTTGGCAAAAATTCAATGAGAGATGAAAATAAATACAAAATGAAAAAGCCAGCATTAACAATGTGCCTCCAGTCACACCTCCCAACGCATAATAATGGTATGTTTATGCTGCATTACTCTTGTCTAATCTTCACATTTACTATAATTATTAACCACTAGTCCTAAAATCTATAGAGTTATCATTATTGTTATTATTATGAAACTCAATCCCATTTTCATGTCATAAAGATAAACCAAATCTCATTTCAATTAGTTGCAGCAGGAGAGAATGAACTTTAAAGAGACATTTAATTTCTGGGGGGGGGGAAATTAGGAAGTTCTTCATGGAAATGTTATGGCATTTTGAAACAGATTAATAGTTCAGAATGAACACATCCACCCTGCAGCGATATGACGGCTGTGCTGTGATCAGAAGACAGGTTAAATGAGCAAAGCTAGTTGATACCACTGGCTTGGATCTAATCAGAGAGTCTTTGCTTTTTATGACTTTTATCTATACAGTTTTCTTATTCCTGCTACAATTTAGAACTGTTTCAGTGGGTGATTTGATTTGTGTCGGTGAACTCTTTGTTTCATTATGTAACTGGTTTATAAGGATGCTTTAGTGTAGCCGTTCTAGAGAATCTTGGAGGTATCTATTCAAGAGTTGTCATGGTGTATCATGAATTAAAAGAGAAAAAAACATAAAAACACCAATTGTGAGAAAAGAATCATCTACCAGAAACCATCATGAATACCTCTGGATAAAGACTCCGTGATACAGGAAGTCCGTTTTGGTAGTCCAACCTCAGACTCAGCCACACAAATCCAGCAAGAGCCACCCCATTACAATTTCAGTGAGAATGAGTCCAAATGAATCCACTCTGGAAAATTAGGATTTTTGATCGTGGAGAATTTGCTTGAGGAGAGGTTACTTGCTGGAGATATTCACCTCTACACATGGAAAAAGAAGTCAGCAAAATGAAGCTATTATACTAACTGAACTGGATTAGCAGTCTTAAGGATCCCGAGTTCAATCATAAACATGCATGTTGGAGCCACTAAAAACTAGTTTGGTCTAGTAGTTAAGGCACTAGTCTAGAAAGCAAGAGACTATGAGTTCAAGTTCCACCTTAGTCATGAAAGCCATCTGGGTGACTTTGGGCTAGTCATCTCTCTCTCTCTCTCTCAGCACAACCCATCTTCCTGGCTTGTGGTTGTGGGGGAAATAGAAGGAGGAAGGTAGTAGTGAGATTCAAACATTTTTACTGCCGGTTCTGTGGGTGTGGCTTAGTGGCTTGGTGTGGCTTGGTGGAAGTGGCAGGGGAAGGATACTGTAAAATCTCCATTCCATTCCCTCCCCACTGCAGGGAAAGGATACTGAAAAATTCCCATTCCCTCCCAATCAGCTGGGACTCGGGAGGCAGAAGGAGGCGGGGCCAGTCAGAGGTGGTATTTACAGCTTCTCTGAACTACTCAAAATTTCCACTACGAGTTCTCCAGAACTGGTCAGAACCTGCTGAATGCCGCCTCTGGAGGAAGGTGAGTTGCAGTGGTGGGTTTCAAATTTTTTTAAAACCTACTCTCTAGGTGTGGCCTATTTTGTGAGCGTGGCTTGGCAGTCATGTGACAGGGTGAGAGTGGCCAACTTGTAAAATGTGGTGAAACTCATTTAACAACGCTCTTGCTTAGCAACCAAAATTTTGGGCTCAATTGTGATGATAAATTCTTTCTTTCTTTCTTTTTTTCCTTCCTTCCTTCCTTCCTTTCTTTCCTTCCTTCCTTTCTGCCTTCCTTTCTTTTACTTCCCATTGGGTTACCAGCAGCGGCAGGCCAGACTTACTTCTGGGTCCGCCGGTGGAACCCCCTCTCACCGGCTCTCTAAATTTCACCATCCGGCTCTTGCGAGTAGGTGCGAGCCTGCAGAAACCCACCACTGGTGAGTTGGATATGCTTGCCACCTTGAGTTATTTGTAAAAATAATAAAGGTCGGATACAATTAAATTAATTAAATATTTTTAAGACTTGTTCAAGATAAAAACTGCAAAAAGACCTCTGCTTCATAACCCAATAGTTTCTTGCCCAGTTTTCACTCCATCCTGCATGCTCCGAGAATCACTGTACCCAACACTGATTTATTTGGGTGTCAGTGAGTGGTCTCAGTGACTAGCTTTATATAGAATAAGCTGGTAGAAGTTTATATAATCTAATCAAAACTTCAAAAATCTTTTTTTCAGTGTATAAAAATGCCTGAAAGGCTAGGTTTTTGCTGAGTGAATGGTTTGTGTGCATATGTATGTATGGAGATCTATTAATTTTAAAAATAAGAGTTTTGCTTGTCCTTGATTTTTTTTTTTTAACTTGGCCTCTGGCCAATGGTTGTTGACATGTCCATATGTACATAGACAAACGGGTTAAATTCACCCATTTGTGAAAGGAAAAATAACATCTAAGATTAGTGTCAGGCCTGCAGTCATATTCCTTTTGGATCTTTGACCTGCCACACTTTCTATTATTCTACTATGCCGTTTCTATTGTGGGGAAATGGGACGGGGGATGGTATGGAGTTAAATGCTATGTAGCCAAAATAAAATTCCTTTCTAGAAAGGCAAGGACATCCCTTGTCTCTAGCCCTCTGCACCTGACCGGAACTGGATGGGTGGAACTGCCAGCATGGCAGTGGAAGATTGGACTATGTCAGGGGTCTGCAAAGTCGGCTCTTTTAAGACTGGTGGACTTCAACTCCCAGAATTCCCCAGCCAGCATAGTTGGCTGGGGAATTCTGGGAGTTGAAGTCCACCAGTCTTAAAAGAGCCGACTTTGCAGACCCCTGGACTATGTGATGGACTTGTGGGTATGGGAGCAAGATCATGAACTTTCAACTGGGTGGGGAAAACTAGGAAGTTTTCAGATTCGCGTTTTCTGAGATGTGCCAAAATGGCTCTCTTAATAAATTGGAACTTTGAGCAATACTTTGCCTTGGACTCTGATTTAATTTTAATTAATGGATGCTATTTGGAACCCTGACAATTAGTTTCGGTAAGAACTGCTAAGGCAGGGTAGTATCAAAAGACTTCATACCTGGAAATCAATCTCTGTGGGGTTAGGAATGTCTTTTTATGGATCAATATAGTCTGTTTTGGGGGTTTCCAGATGTCATTTGACCCCGATATATTTCTTCCTCAAATCCTTAATTTCTGAGTGCACACATCTACCTCTCAGTACTGAAGGATACGGTATTAAAGAAATGTTCTATATGTATTAATCACATAATTTAGACTCATATATATGTAATTCACTAATGTTAAGATATTTATAGTACTATCCACAAAATACATGAAAGGGGTACTCAGTAGCTCTAAAATAAGGTTCTACAATTTATTCAGCTTTGTCTTTTTTAAAATAGAAATGGCTGTTTGTCCCAATAGTCACCGACCTTTTCCACACACACCCAACTCATCAATCATAGGATTATGACCCAAATTACATTATAGGTAATATAATTTTAATCCATGCAGAGGTTTTGGTGTCACAAACAAAAAGTAGCATGGTTTTCAAAAACTAAACTGGAATCTCATTTAGAATTTGCCACCTAAATGACCATCTTCAGGGAGGGCGGGGGAGAATCTCTGCCTAGGGCTTTCAAAAGCAACAAATGATCTCACTGCAAACAACTGCATTACAATGACTTGAAGAGAACATTATTTCTTCCAGAAAGCTATTGTTTCATTCTGATAAGAGAAAGCTGCTTTGCAAAGAGGAAGGAACAGTGATTTGTCTCATGATGCAGAGTTGGGCCAGTGAAATTATTTACCTGCACTAATATCGATAGAATATTTGTAGCTCAAGGTTAAACTGTAGGGTTCTTGGTGTTCTCTGAGCTTGGTTGTTTTCTTGGAGATGTTTCATTATCCATTGCATCCTGATAATGCTGATAATTCATCAATGATGATGCTATTTAGTTACCATATTTTTCAGAGTATAAGACGCACCTTTTTTCCTCTAAAAAGAGACTGAAAATCTGGGTGCGTCTTATACATCGCCCTGGGTCCTCTGTGGAGAAGAGCAGGATATAAATATAAATAAAAAAATTTTTTTAAAAAACATCGAATACAGCCTTTTTTTGCCTCCTGAAACCCCACCCCTTCACCAAAATGGTCATGCCCATACCCTTATGGAGGCTTCCAGAGAGCTCCTGGGGCTGGGGAGGGCAGAAATGAGCAAAAAACAGGGCGTTTTTGCCCCCCCCCCAAGCTCCCAGCAGCACTTTATAAGTCTCCATAAGGCTATGCATGCTATTTTTTTGACCAAAAAACGCCCCCTTTTCATGAAAAAACGGGCTCTTTTTTCCTCGTTTTGCCCCCCCCGACCCCCCAGGAACACTCTGCAAGCCCCCTCCCCCAGGCTATTTATGCCTTTTATTTGAAAAAAAACGGGCCCGTTTTTGTGAAAAACGGGCTGTTTGGGGGAGGTTTGCACAGTGCAAAAAGGTGTTTTTTTTCTCTTTTGGAAAGCTGTTTAGTTAGAGTGATTGATGAGAATTACGTTGGTCAAGTACTGTGCCTGCAGAAACAAAGATTTGTTCCAAAGGTAGTCAGTGATTTCCTTCTCCAGCACATGGGTAAATACACCTGGAAACATCTACCTACCTACCTACCTACCTACTCTCTTTCTCCCCCTACCTATCTACTGTATTTCTCTCTCTATTTCTCTCCCTCTATCCCTCTACCTACCTACCTATCTACACTCTCTCTCTCCCTACCTACCTACCTACTGTATTTCGCTCTCTCTCCCCTCTATCTACCTATCTACCTACTCTCTCTCTCCCCCTACCTATCTACTGTATTTCTCTCTCTCTATTTCTCTCCCTCTATCCCTCTACCTACCTACCTATCTACACACTCTCTCTCTCCCTACCTACCTACCTACCTACTGTATTTCTCTCTCTCTTCCCTCTCTCTACCTATCTACCTACTCTCTTTCTCCCCCTACCTATCCACTGTATTTCTCTCTCTATTTCTCTCTATCCTTCTACTTACCTACCTATCTACACTCTCTCTCTCCCTACCTACCTACCTACTGTATTTCTCTCTCTCCCCTCTATCTACCTATCTACCTACTCTCTCTCTCCCCCTACCTATCTACTGTATTTCTCTCTCTCTATTTCTCTCCCTCTATCCCTCTACCTACCTACCTATCTACACACTCTCTCTCTCCCTACCTACCTACCTACCTACTGTATTTCTCTCTCTCTTCCCTCTCTCTACCTATCTACCTACTCTCTTTCTCCCCCTACCTATCCACTGTATTTCTCTCTCTATTTCTCTCTATCCCTCTACTTACCTACCTATCTACACTCTCTCTCTCCCTACTTACCTACCTACTGTATTTATCTCTCTCTCTTTCTCTCCCTCTCTCTCCCTCTATCTACCTACCTTTTCAAATTGCCTCTTCAAAACCTGGGTGTGTCTTATACTCCAGTGCATCTTATACTCCGAAAAATACAGTAGGTACTGAAACCAGAGCTGGACTGCTGCAGGTTTGGGCGGGTTTGGAGAACCACCAACTAAGAATCTGCCCAGATTGAACAACCTGCAAATCCCATCCCTGGTTGGCCCCTCCCACCTTGCCCCACTCTTCCTGCTCCACCCCTCCCACCCCTCTCTTCCCAGAGGTTCCCACGCAGCCCATTTGGGATGCCAGGTAAGTATAGAACCCACATGGAGGCTCAGGGAGGGTAAAAAACGGGCCTCCCAGAGGGCCTCTGAGGCCCAGGGGAGGCCATTTTCGCCCAGGGAAAGCCTCCAGAGCCCAGGACAAGTGAAAACACCCCCTCCTCTGCCGTGGTGCAGGAGGATGACAAGGCCACACCCACCCATCAACCAGGAGAGAACCCATTGCTAAAATAGTTGAAGCCCACCCTTAAATGAAATATCTAAAAGAAAACAACCTATGTCTGAGAACACCAAGGACCTCACACTTGCACTAATACTAGGGTTACCAGATTTGGGTTGCAGAAATCTGGAGAGCCGCAATTAAGAGGGGAAAGTCTACTTCTTTGCTGGACTCTATTAGTCATCCAGATTTTTGCAACCCAGTTCTGGTGGTCTTACGAATAACTAATTATTTCTGGAATGATTTCCATGTTTTCCTTTAGTAGCAGCTTCACTTTATTAATTTAATCAAAGGGAGAGGGGGAGATTATTTTTGATATTTGCGCTGGATTTCCCCTGATCTATTTTACTGCTGGGCTGAAAAAGAGTTTTATGATCGTTACAAATCCAGCGGTTCTAGCCACAGCAAAATGTGATTTAGTGTAGTTGTTCAAATAAAATGGAAGGGGAAAGTGTTATAGGCCTTGGGAACTACAGAGAACGGCCATTTAAACCTCCAATGAAATTTCAAGGGGAAGAAGGAAATCTCCAGAGAATACATAAAGGAATAGCTCTCCTGGGAGCCTTTGAGAAGCAGGGGGCAATTCTGTAGGGTGACCAATTGCCAAAAAAGAAGAAATGTTTCACTTAAAAAAGAAGGAAAGAAAATGCAAATTTGCATAAAATTTGCACAAGCTGATTTATGAAGAAAGACATATTGGAAAAATTGAAACCTGACCACCTGCGGTCCAAAGCTAACAGCTCCCAGGACATTTTTAAGGTGTGGCTCTTCTTTCTTACAGGGCTTCATCATTAAGCCATTCTTAGATTGGACATCCCATTTTAAAAAATGATACCTTCAAATATAGGTTTGTCCTCTAGAAAGTAGAACCCATAGGCACCATTATTCATGAGTGATTTCTGGAGGAAATAAATATGCAAATACTGCATGTTTATATTTCCAGTAAAGGTTAATGTGCACTTTCCAAAGTTGTAATTAAGGTAAGTGAAGGGTAAGCAACCTTTCTGGATTGGAAGAGTAACAAAGATGATTGGGGGACTGGAGACTAAAACATATGAAGAACGGTTGCTGGAATTGGGTATGTCTAGTTTAATGAAAAGAAGGACTAGGGGAGACATGATAGCAGTGTTCCGATATCTCAGGTGTTGCCACAAAGAAGAGGGAGTCAAACTATTCTCCAAAGCACCTGAGGGCAGGACAAGGCGCAATGGATGGAAAGTAATTAAGGAGAGAAGCAACTTAGAACTGAGGAGAAATTTCCTGACAGTTAGAACAATTAATCAGTGGAACAACTTGCCTCCAGAAATTGTGAATGCTCCAACAGTAGAAGTTTTTTTCTACAAAATTATTTCTACAAAATCAAGGTCATCCTTTTTCTTCGCACCTCTGCACCTGACCGGAATTGGATGGGTGGAACTGCCAGCATGGCAGTGGAAGATTGGACCATGTGATTGACTTGTGGGTGTAGGGCAAGATCTTGAACTTTCAGCTGGGTGGGGAAAACCGGGAAGTTTCAGATTCAGGTTTCCTCAGATGTGCCAACATGGCTCTCTTAATAAATTGGAACTGAGCAATATTTTGCCTTGGATTCTTATTTACTTTTGGATGCTATTTGGAACCCTGATACTGGGTTTCAGAAGCAGAAATAAGGATCAGTATAACCTTGGGGCAAAAACAGAGAACCGGTTTGCTCTGAGCTTGCAGTCAGAGCTACCAGTTCTGCCAAACCAGTCCGAACCGGTAGGAACCAACCACTGCTGTGGTTCTTTCAGATACTGCAAAGAAAGAAAAGGGAGCATTCATTTTGCTTTTTGTCCCCTCACTTACCACGCACTATGTGAAAAGGAACAAAGTTTCCAGAAGAAGAGGTGTGTCCTACTTGCTGATCAACTATACTTCTTCTGCAATGGGGACATTTCCTCCAAGTAGAAGAGCATTAATAAATCTATTCTCTTCTCTTCTGTGCCAAGTTAACCATAGGTCAATATAATACCTGCTCTCCAGACCTGTGGTTCATTGGCTCTTTGTGTGTCCATGTAGACATCTGGACAATACTGTTTGGGCTTGGCTTTGCTGGTAAGGAACTGAGGAGAAGGATTACTTTAGCTTCTCAAAAGAAAGTTCCCACAGAAAATAAGGGAGCTTGTAAGTGGACTGATATCGGCATGTGGTGCCATCCTTGCAATAGGGGTGGAACTAAAATATCATCAGAGATGGTTTGGGGGGGGGGAAGGAACACAGCAATGGAAGAGCTGGCTAGAAGTTAAAGGTCTACAACAGCTAAAATTGACTAGCAACTGTTGAAGATGGAATATTGGACTGCTGGTTTCTACTCAGAGCAGGGGCATTCACAGGGAGAGAAACAGCATCAAAATGGCAGGTATGATCAGACAAACAAGCTGTCCAAATTTCATTTTAAAGTATACAAATAAAAAGGGATGAAATTTGATCCTGCTGGTCATGCCCACTATTTGGATGCTACTGACCTTTACCCCACGACATTCCTGATCTGGAATAAGATTTGTTGGTAAACCTGAAATGGATTGAAGAGTTGACACAATTGATGTTTCAACATTAAGGACAGTTATAGGTGTCAGAATGAAAAGATGGACAGAGTGATCCGATAACATTAAAAGAAACCACAAACATGTTATTTAATTATTCCCTCTTTGATCCAGACAAACCTGTTTACTATCTCTCTACAACCATACTAGATTCTCTGACCAGGTGATATCTTTGGGAAGGACTAAATTCTGAATTGGATCATTTTTGACCTAAACTCTGGACTAACCAATTTATAGACAACATACAGCCTTCCCATATACCACAAGGCCCTCCCTTTATTGGGGTATTTAATCAAAGGGCATTCTGGCTATATTAACCCACTAAGATGCTTGTTGGCCTGATCACCATGAGACTGCGTTCTCCAATTTCATCTATGTGCAAATGGTACGAAGAATAGGATTTAAGACCTACATGGGTTTTTTTTTTACATCTTCAAATAGATTATCTCAGAGTGTTCCTTCTAAAACTTCCCTTGTATTGCCATTCCTGTTTTAGGTAGAAGGAGGAAGGTGGGGCAGAAGGATAGTAATTTCAGCTAATGTGCTGTGAACTGAGAACCATTTTATATGGGATGGATGGATGGATGGATGGATGGATGGATGGATGGATGGATGGATGGATGGATGGATGGATAGATAGATAGATAGATAGATAGATAGATAGATAGATAGATAGATAGATAGATAGATAGATAGATAGATAGATAGATAGATAGATAGGCAGGCAAAAATTATCAAGTATATTGTAGTGGGTCTAGATTCTAGACTCTAGAATAAGAATATAAAGCCTGTAACAATATCTTCAAAAAGAAAGAAATTATATATCTTTCTTTAATTTTCCTTTATATATTTAATTCTAATTATTTTAATAATCATAACAACAGAGATTTGGTTTGCAAGCAGATTTTTGCAGGGAGGGAGGGGGGGGAGAGAGAGAGAGAGAGAGAGAGAGAGAGAGAGAGAGAGAGAGAGAGAGAGAGAGAGAGAGAGAGAGAATGCTGTACATTGCAGTGCCATCATTTCCTTCCTATCAAAATTGTGAATTGTGTGTGATGTCAAATGAAATTCCCCATGCCTCCCGAGATACAAAAGGCAAACTTTAATTCTTTTCCCGTTGTGCGTGTCCCCTGCACACAGCTTGAGTAAATCACGCTCTGGCTGGGTTGTGTCCCAGTATTACCACAACCGATGTAAGTGCTCGCCCTTCACCATTTTTACATCATGATTCATGCCCCCTGCCCGCACTTCTGGACTGCTTGCAATTGCTCTTGACAAATGGCTCATTGGTGTACTCTCTGCTTTACCTTTTCAAAGTGTTGCTATAGTTCAGAGATAAGTCAACTAATGTACACTCGGCTGCCACGCACAAAGTAAATCCCCAAGGTACACACAAAAATCGATCCATTGCCACTTCTTCAGCACAGTTCCTAGAGCCACTTAAGAACTCGGCTTTTGGGTAGCTCAGGCAGAAAACCTGAATAGTGCTCAGTAAATAAAAGGAAAATAGAATTAAGCCCCCAAATAATTGATGGTTTGTGTTTCTATCTGATCCCCTCAAAACTGGATAATACAGTAGCAGGAGTGGCTTTTCATCTGCTTCCCATGTCAACATATGTTCTTATATTTATGTATATATTTATTCATTCATTGATCTATAGTAATTAGATTTATTTTGGTCACCAACTTCAGAAGGCTCTGCCTTACAAAATGAAATAAAAATGAAAGGTAAGTTGTAAAAGTATGATCTTATACCAATTCTAATGTTATATTACAATTGTTGGAATGATGGAATGAGGCAAAAATATATGCACAGTGGTTGCAGAAATAGGTAGGTCAAGTGTAATGAAGAGAAGGGCTAGGAGTGACATGATAGCAGTCTTCCAATATTTGAGGAGCTGTCACAGACAAGAAGGGGTCAACCAATTCTCCAAAGCAACTGAAGAACAAGAAGTAAAGGATGAGAACTTATCAAGGAGAGATCCAGCCTACAACTAGGGAGAAATTTCCTGACACGGAGAACAATGTCTCAGTGGAATGGTTTGCCTCCAGAAGTTGTGGGCATTCCATCACTGGAAGTTTTTAAGAAGAGATTGGACAGCCATTTGTCCAGAATGGTAAAGGGTCTCCTTCTTGAGCAAGGGGTTGGAGTAGAAGACCCCACCCCCCAAAGAACCCTCCCAACTCTGCTATTTTGTTATTTGAGGTCTCAATGGAAATCACACAAATATTTTCAATGCCTACCCTGTTTCCCTGAAAATAAGACCTCTCCGGATAATAAACCCAATTGGGCTTTTGAGCGCATGTGCTAAAATAAGCCCTCCCCCCAAAATAAGCCCTCCCCAAAAATATTGCATCACAGCAACACCCATGAAGTGACCATGCTCGCCGCCTCCTACAGCTCAAAAATAATAAGAGCTCCTCAAAAATAAGGGGTCAAAAGAAAATAAGACCCTGTCTTATTTTCGGGCAAACATGGTACATCAACATTAGGCAAGCTGATGCTCTTACTTCAAATGTTCATTTGAAAGCATTGCTGTAAGCATAGCTAATAACAATGGATTTTTAGAGTTTTAGTCCAAACACCTGGAAGATACTAGGTTGCCTAGTCGCAGATCTACATAAAGGTGGAGTTAACCTTTGCTCTTGGTCTGCTCCCATAATAAGATGCAGAGCTGGATGCAACTAATAGAACAAACACAATTTACTTCCCCCACCCACCCCCGACACAAACTAGGAGTATAACTAAGCAGTTAAATCCATTCCATGGTATGTTCGCTATAAGGTGTTCGTCAATTGTTTTAAAAATGACACAAATATTTACAGTGATTTTCTCTAACTGGAAGACCAAAAGCTTACTGAGGTTTTTCAGAGAACTTTTATTGCATTTGTTTTTATTTTTTTTAAACCCAAAAGCTACACAGGTAGTCCTTGACTTACAACATTTAGTGACTGTTCAAAGTTACAACGGCACTAAAAAAGTGACTTATGACCTTTCCAGCATCCTTATGATGTTGTGATCAAAATTCAATTGCTTGGCTGGTTACTCTGTACCAAGGTCATGGGACCACGTTTTGTGACCTGACAGGCAAAGTCAATGGAGAAGCCAGATTCACTTAACAATCAGGTTACTACCTTATCAACTGCAGTGATTTACTTAACAACCGAGGCAAGAAAGGGCGTAAAATTTGCTTTACAAATGTCTCACTTAACAACAAACATTTTGGGCTCAATTGTGGTCATAAGGACTATCTGTAAACCCCCAAGAATGGTGAATTTATATCATGGTGATGGTTTACATTTGCATTTTGCCATTTTGCATCTATAAAACACAATTTGCACAGATTGGTTTAAGTAACCTCAACTCCCCCACAAAAGAAAAGATTCCATCAAATCCAAAGAATTGTATGGATGACATCTTGGTATACAGTTTGACCCCTATCTTCTCTTCTCTACAGTTTGACCCCTATCTTCTCTTCTCTACAGTGACTGTTTTAGTCACTGTAATTTGCAGAATTCTTCTAATAGTGGGAAATCGCTCAAAGATCTCACTTTTACATGAAGTTTTTGTCTAACAATTTGCACATAGCTTTTGTCTAACACAGGGGTCTCCAACCTTTGCAACTTTAAGTCTAAAGGACTTCAGCTCCCAGACTTCTCCAGCCAGCTTTGCTGGCTGGAGAAGTCTGGGAACTGAAGTCCTTCAGACTTAAAGTTACAAAGGTTGGAGACCCCTGGTCTAACAGACCTAAATTCATTATTGTCATTATTTATTGGGTAACTGAAGGAAGCATTTGACCACTGGCTCAAATATTCTTAATTCAGGCAGACTGAAACAGTCTCATTCTGGCTTTTCCTATCAGTTTTCTTCCTTAATGGCTATAGACAGAAGCATAGAAATAAATGTGTCTCCATTTTTAGGCTGTTGGATCCTGACTACATTTAGTTAGAAGTACATTCTATTAATTTTAATAGGTTTGTCTTCCAAATCAGTATATATAAGATGGCAGCAACATATCCATCAGACACTTCACCATTGCTAAGTGCGACGTGTCTGTTGTAAAAATCGGAGTTAGAAGAGACTAAGCCATGGTTGGAAACACTTAAAATAAATTGATTGATTGATTGACCCCTTTGTGACTTGTGGATTTCAACTCCCACAGTTCCTGAACCAATATGGCTTACTCAGGAATTCTGGGAGTTGAAGTCCACAAGTTATAAAAGGGCCATACAATGTTGCAAATACAATACAATACAATACAATAGCAGAGTTGGAAGGGACCTTGTAGTCCTTCTAGTCCAACCCCCTGCGTGGGCAGGAACCTTATACCATTTCAGACAAATGGCTATCTAACATCTTTTTAAAGGCTTCCAGGGTTGGGGCATTCACAACTTCTGGAGGCAAGCTGTTCCAGAGGTTAATTGTTCTAACTGTCAGGAAATTTCTCCTTAGTTCTGAGTTGCTTCTCTCCTTGATTAGTTTCCACCTATTGCTTCTTGTCCTGCCCCCAGGTGCCTTGGAGAATAGTTTGACTCCCTCTTCTTTGTGGCACCCTCTGAACATCATCTTTCTTACAAAAGAGCTCTCAATGTACAACATGATGGTATTCAGGTTCTGAGTAGTTCAGAGAACCGGTAAATATCACCTCTGACTGGCCCTGCTCCCATCTATTCTCTGCCTCCCGAGTTCCAGCTGATCAGAAGGAAATGGGGATTTTGCAGTAACCTTCCCCTGGAGTGTGGTGGGAATGAATATTTTACAGTATCTTTCCCCTGCCACGCCCACCAAGCCATACCCAAAGAACCGGTAGTAAAAAAAAATTGAATCCCACCACTGATTGTACAACCATTGATTTGCCAACTGTTTGAAGTTACAACAGTATTGGAAAAAAATGACTTATGACTGGTCCTCACACTTACGACCATTGCAGCATTCCATGTGATCAAAATTCAGACACTTGGCAACAGCATATATTTACAATGGTTGCAGTGTCCTGGCGTCAACTGACCGCCATTTGCGACCTTCCCAGGCAGCTTTCAGTAAGCAAAGTGGGAGAAACCAGATTCGCTTAACAGACTGATCAATTCATTTAATAACTACAGCGATTCTGTTAACAACCATGACAAAAAAATTAGATGTGACTGACTTAATAGCAGCTTTGCTTTCCAATCCTGACTGTATGTCAAAGACTATATATTTGTGTATATGTATATGTATATGTATACTTGTGTCATAACACCCTGGTAAGCCCCAATTAAGGGAGGAAGCATACTGTTCTCCTTTTCTGCCTTTCGGCTCATCATCAGAGACCATCTAGACAGAAAGCTATGAGTTCCGTTGTGTAATTTTTTTTTTATATATGTGTGTTACATTTTTGAGCTGATCAATAAATAAGTCAGGGAGGCTAGTATAGATCTATACTAGTCTCCCTGACTTATTTATTGATCAGCTCAAAAACGTAACACATATATAAAAAAATTACACAACGGAACTCATAGCTTTCTGTCTAGATGGTCTCTGGTGATGAGCCGAAAGGCAGAAAAGGAGAGCAGTATGCTTCCTCCCTTAATTGGGGCTTACCAGGGTGTTGTGACACAAGTGTATGTATGTATGTATGTATATGTGTGTGTGTGTGTGTGTGTGTGTTTACTTTTGTGCTGATAAATAAATAACCAAGGGAGACTAGTATAGATATATTTCAAGCTATTTAGCTCTCATCAGCTAGCCATACCCTTACTGGGATTTGAACCTGGGACATTTTACATGTAAGGCAGTTGTAATTGCCACTAGGCCACAGGCTCTCATCCTGATCAGCTGAGCCAGGAGAACAAGTATATGTATATGCTGATCAGGATGAGAGCCTGTGGCCTAGTGGCAATTACAACTGCCTTACATGTAAAACGACCCAGGTTCAAATCCCAGTAAGGGTATGGCTAGCTGATGAGAGCCATTTCTGCCTAAGGGTGGAAACACTGAACAGCTCACAAATTAAAAAGAGGTCTGTATCTGCACCCTATTGCAGGATCTTATTGATGTCAATTATTTATTATTTATTAAATGCATGTGTATAATCTACCTTTCCCGCTATTCAATATTGAAGGTGGCTTACAATCCTCCTGGCTACCAGTCCTTGACCAATAAGGAGAGCTTGGCCTTTGCTGATTCTCATCGGCCAAAGCAAGATAGTGGCTACAGGGATAAAGAGCATTGCTTGCCTTAGACCAGGGGTATCAAGCTCAGGTCATCGTGGCAGTGTCACATGACTTATCAGGATGTTTTCCCCCCTTTGCTAAACCAGGCATGGACAACATGTGACATATCTGGCCCGCAGGCTGGAGTTTGACAGCCCTGCATTACATTGTCAAAACAAGGGAATAGAGAAGAGATTTTACGTTCAACAGAATAACAGAGTTGGAAGGGACCTTGAAGATCTTCTAGTCTAACCCCCTGCTTAGGCAGGAAACCCTACACCACTTCAGACAAATGGATAGCCAACATCCTCTTTAAAATGTCCAGTGTTGGATCATTCACAACTCCTGGAGACAAGCTGTTCCACTGATTAATTGTTCTAACTGTCAGGAAATTTCTCCTAAGTTCTAAGTTGCTTCTCACATTGATTACTTTCCATCCGTTGCTTCTTCTCCTGCCCTCAGGTGCTTTGGAGAATAACTTGACCCCCTCTTCTTTGTGGCAACCCCTGAGATATCAGAACACTGCTATCATGTCTCCCCTAATCCTTCTTTTCTTTAAACTAGACATACCCAGTTCCTGCAATCGTTCTTCATATGTTTTAGCCTCCAGTCCCCTAATCATCTTTATTGCTTTTCTCTGCACTCCTTCTAGAGTCTCCACATCTTTTTTACATCGTGGCGACCAAAACTGAATGCAGTATTCCAAGTGTGGCCTTACCAAGGCATTAAATAAAGTGGTATTAACACTTCACATGATCTTGATTCTATCCCTCTGTTTATGCAGCCTAGAACTGTGTTGGCTTTATTGGCAGCTGCTGCACACTGCTGGCTCATATTGAAATGGTTGTCCACTAGGACTCCAAGATCCCTTATAAAACAGTCTCTTTTTTTTTTTTAACTCTGCAGATAAATTCCAGGTTTTCTTGCCAAAGCTTCTTCCTTCTTTCCCCCCCTCAGTTCAAATTCTTCTTGTTCCTCCTCCATTCTGCTTGCGGGCATGAAAGACCAAATAAGATCCAAATTAGCGAAAAGTGATCCAGCCAACATCCAGCCAAGAGACCACCTGTTCCAAATAAAAGCGTTTAAAAAAAAAAAGAGAAAATGGTATAAAGTTGAAAACGCATCCTCAGGATCTGGGTGTTTCGTGCACAGCAATGTGAGTTACCAACCGGGTCTTTCCAAAAGAAGCCTCTTTCCTTCATTTTCCCCCTGATTTTTACAGTTCGATAAATATTTTCCCAAGCTCCACTTGTCAAACAAAAGAGTTTAGCCTCAGCGTTCGTCCTCTGACAAATCTCCTTATGGTGTGGCCCCTGTGAGCCATTGATAAACAAATTAAAATTCTGTCCCAGCGCAGAGCTCAGCTGGCCCATTTCATCTTGTAGTATAGGTTTGTAAAGGTCTGGGTGTCTGTCATCCTCCCCTAACCTTGTCTTTGTCAAAGGGATACAAAAGGCTGCATGCTCGGGGGCCTTACGATACTGATTAGTGTGAGTGACAAAGTGGAGAGCAACTCCACTCAGCCTTTCATAATAAATCCATCAAAGAGTAATAGAATTCCATCAATCCTGCATCGTCCCCAAGGGTCACTATGCCAGGATAGAAAGCGTGTTCCGTTGGGATTGTACAACTGTTATTATTCAATTACACTCTTTTCTTCCTAGTTAAAGACCATGATATCATTATCACTTAATGAATACATATAATTGGATCTGGACTCTGTGTTTGGCTGATGAATACCGTTCACTATTCATTCAGTCTCAGCTCATCTTCTGACCATTTATTATAGACTTTTGGCTGAAAACCATGATGACAAAGGGAATTTGAAATTAGCTGAGGTTTCGTTCGGTACTCAGTTAGACACAAAGGCAAAACACAATCCAGATGCCTAAATGAAGCTGAGACCACATGGAGAAGTTTTGTCGAACTTAATAGCCCCTTGCTTATATAAAATAGAAAGGCACATAGACTCAATCATGGGAAAGCTGTCGGGTTACTTTCCCCCTTTCTTTCTTATTCCCTCCAAGGAATCCCTTAACTTTATGAAACAGACAGCCCAAGAATGTTTTGGCATACCATCCAATCCCTGCTGGAAGACAGCTATTACGTAAAACCTAATTAGGTAGGGCCGGAACAAAAATTATTACTTTTCTCAGTACTCCCCCCAACAAAAACAGCAATCCCCGTCCAGCTACTGTCATTTAGCTCCCCCAAAATGCCTTGCTCTTCCTAACACCATTTGTACAGGGAAAGAGCATTTAAACTGGAGATAAAAGAACTTTCAGTCCCGTGTATTTATTACAGCTTATCAGGAGGCCATCATTAAGTTTCATCAAACAGTGTGCCCCCAAAGGAAACGCGTCCTCCTCTTCATATTGTTGGGAGTAAATGTAGCATACCTCCTTTGGATCACTGGTGAACAGGGCACCTCATTAATCCTAGTTAGTCAATGCTTCTGGGCATGCGGAGCAGCCAAATCCAGATGGTACCCACAGAGACTCTCTAGGCAGTTGGGAATCACAGAGTATCACCTCAAGCCTTCCATACATCACTTCAAATTAAATTTACATTAAGTGCTACTCCATCAAAGATGAGAGAACCTGACATCTTTGCAAAATACAGATAATAATCCATTACCTCCTATTATATTCATGTCTTCCCCTTTTACTTAAGCTCACACATATCCAAGTGTGAGTTTGTGTTAAAAATTAAAGACATTCTTACTAGAACAAAAGACTTTATGAACTGTTGACTTTGGGAAGGTTTATTACAAGATTCTGTCAAGACAAATAGTAGACTCATTTTCTTTTCTTTTTTTCTCTTTCTCTTATTTTTCCTTGCCATAACATTTCTGGTTAATTATTTGTTTCTGGAATCACTTTTCTAACCTCTAAGCTGTCCACTTCAGACTCTTTGTTCTCTTTTCTAAGAACGCAGCCTCCGCAGTTAATCAAATGTTATGAATGAAACAGTGGGACTCATATTGTCTCTTTTTGCAATTAAGAAAATATTTACTGGCATCCCCCAAACTGGCAAGCGTAGGAACATGCTATAAAATCATCACAGTGAAAATGCGAAGGATTTAATTACCTCATTACCACATATGTTAATCTCTTTTTATTTTCATAGTGCTTGGTTGCAGTTACTTTTACTTTGACGAGTCTTCCATTTCACAACCCTAATTTTATAATTATTTTGATTTGCAGTACTTACATTTCTTTTATTTAAACTGTAGTGGTTTTACATATTCATATTTTGGATCCGAAGTACATGAAGTTTAATGGGGGGGGGGGGGATGGAAATTCAATTGAGCTCATTTTTTTGTTCAGATATTAGACAGTATATATATTTGAAGGAATACAACTTCTGTCACAACAACACATAGCCAAATCATCCATTTCAAATTTTAAATTACATCAAGATTATCTAGTAGTTAATTATCAGTGGTTTAAAAGAATTGTCCAATCAGGTAGATGCCCACAATGTTGTAGCTTATCTTGGCTCGCTCATTTGTGGCTGGAGAATTTGGATACTTCATTAAATAATGGTTTAGCTCAGGGGTGGGCAAACTTTGCAACTTTAAGTCTGAAGGACTTCAGAATTCTCCAGCCAGCAAAGTTGCAAAGTTTGCCCACCCCTGGTTTAGCTGATCCTGGGTTAATATCAGAGGTGGTATTCAGCTGGTTCTCTCCAGTTTGGGTGACCTGGTAGTGGCGGCTGAGGGAGGCTCAGCCCACCCACCCCGACATAATGCGCAAGCGCTGTGCAATGTACAGAAGGAGGTGTGCATGCGCAGACATGGTGCGAGCACTCACATTTGCAAATCGGTAGAAAAGGTAAGTGAATCCCACCACTGTTTAGTATATTATATAAATAGAGCCCTCTTGTTTGGGCCAGGTAGAAATATGACAGGTAACCTCTGATTAAATCCTGTATCTGAATATGCTAAGCAAAAACAAGGATTCATAAAATAAGAAAGAATATGAGTTTTTAGCATACGATACAAAAAGAGGCATTCCTAATCACATTTCAAAAAATCTTGAATCTTATAAACCTTTGTTTGATTGGAATTGTCTCCAGGTTTGAATATTTTTCATTGTTGAATGGAAAAATTATACAGGTGAAACCTCAAAAAATTAGAATATCGTGCAAAAATTCATTTATTTCAGTAATGCAACTTAAAGGGTGAAACTAATATATGAGATAAGACTCATTACATGCAAAGCAAGATAGTTCAAGCCATGATTTGTCATAATTGTGATGATTATGGCATACAGCTCATGAAAACCCCAAATCCACAATCTCAGAAAATTAGAATATTACATGCAATCAATAAAACAAGGATTGTACATAGAACAATATCGGACCTCTGAAAAGTATAAGCATGCATATATACTCAGTACTTGGTTTTGGCCCCTTTTGCAGTGATTACTGCCTCAGTGCAGCCTGGCATGGAAGCTATCAGCCTGTGGCACTGCTGAGGTGTTATGGATGACCAGGATGCTTCAATAGCGGCCTTCAGCTCTTCTGCATTGTTCGATCTCATGTCTCTCATATTTCTCTTGGCAATGCCCCATAGATTCTGTATGGGGTTCAGGTCAGGTGAGTTTGCTGGCCAATCAAGCACAGTAATCCCACGGTCATTGAACCAGGTTTTGGTGCTTTTGGCAGTGTGGGCAGGTGCCAAGTCCTGCTGGAAAATGAAGTCAGCATCCCCATATAGCTCGTCTGTGGAAGGAAGCATGAAGTGCTCCAAAATCTCCTGGTAGACAGCTGCATTGACCCTGGACTTAATAAAGCACAGTGGACCAACGCCAGCAGATGACATGGCTCCCCAAATCAACACAGACTGTGGAAACTTCACACTGGACCTCAAGCATCTTGCAGTGTGTGCCTCTCCATTCTTTCTCTATACTCTGAGTCCTTGGTTTCCAAATGAGATGCAAAAGTTGCTCTCATCAGAAAAGAGGACTTTGGACCACTGAGCAACAGACCAGGTCTGTTTTTCTTTAGCCCAGGTAAAATGCTTCTGACGTTGTTTGTTGTTCAGGAGAGGCTTGACAAGAAAAATACGACATTTGAAGCTCATGTCCAGGATCCATCTCTGTGTGGTGGCTCTTGATGCACTGACTTCAGCCTCAGTCCACTCCTTGTGAAAGTCCCCAACACTTTTGAATGGCCTTTTCCTGACAATCCTCTCCAGGCTGCGGTCATCCCTGCTGCTTATGCACCTTTTTCTTCCATACTTTTCCCTTCCACACAACTTTCTATTAATGTGATTTGATACAGCACTTTGGGAACATCCAACTTCTTTTGCAATTACCTTTTGAGGCTTTCCCTCAAATGATGGTTTTCTGCACAACTGTCCGGTCCGCAGTCTTTCCCATGATTGTGATTCCTACTGAACCAGACTGAGAGACCATTTAAAGGCTCAGGAAGCCTTTGCAGGTGTTATGGCTTAATTAGCTGATTAGAGTGGGACTCTTTGAGCCTAGAATATTGCACCTTTTCACAATATTCTAATTTTCTGAGATTGTGGATTTGGGGTTTTCATGAGCTGTAAGCCATAATCATCACAATTATGACAAATCACGGCTTGAACTATCTTGCTTTGCATGTAATGAGTCTATCTCATATATTGGTTTCACCTTATAAGTTGCATTACTGAAATATATGAACTTTTGCACGATATTCTAATTTTTCGAGTTCCACCTGTAAACTATCAGCCGTCCATGTATTTTCATATTAAGTATTTTAATCATGTTGCAGTAGTCTAATGAAAGAAGTTTTTAAAATGAGATAAAGAAAGAATATAGACATCTAGATTGACTTGCTTGCTACAGCAGAGATGCTGTTTTTCTTCCTCTTAGTGTATGAACAAGTTTTGATCCTACCAAATTTTGAATATCATGATCATGAAACTCTTGAGTAAAGCGAGCAAAAAATTCAGTCTTTATTTTATTTATTTTATTTTATTTAGATTTATACCCCGCACCTTCTCCAAAAGGACCCAGGGCGGCTCCATGCTTAGTTCCTGAATCAGCACTGAATCAGCACTGTCATTTAAAAAGGATTGGGAGGAACATAGGTCAAGACTCACACTCAGAAGAATGACCAAGATTGACAGATGTAGCTTAACATAAACTGAAGGAAATGATGCTTTGGCTCAGAAGACTTTTGCAACATTCCACCTTGTACACCAGTTGAGCCACTCCTGAAAGGTGTGTCCCTGTTCTCAAGTCATTCCTCGTAAGTTACCTTTTGTTTGGGTTGCTCCAATGACTGCGAGCCACCACATGTTTATTGGACCCGTGTCCTTCCTGGCTTGTACTGGCATCCTGAGAGGTGACACGAGGCTGGCTCCAGAAGGTTGTCAACGCTTCTCTGAGTGAGGGTTTCTTGCCTGCCTCCCTTAAAGAGGCCATGGTGAGGCCCCTCCTGAAGAAGCCCTCTCTGGACCCAGCTTTATTAGTCAACTATCGTCCCGTCTCCAACCTTCCCTTCCTGGCGAAGGTTGTTGAGAGTGTGGTGGCACAACAGTTTCCCCGTCACCTGGAGGAAGTTGATTATCTGGACCCGCGCCAGTCCGGCTTCCGGCCCGGGCATAGCACCGAGACGGCATTGGTCACGTTGGTAGATGATCTCTGGAGGGCCAGAGATGGGGGTTGTTCCTCCATCCTGGTCCTATTAGACCTCTCAGCGGCTTTCGATACCATCGACCATGGTATCCTATTGCATCGGCTGGGGGGGTTGGGGGTGGGAGGCACCGTTTTACGGTGGTTCTCCTCCTACCTCTCCGGTCGATCGCAATTTGTGTTGGCAGGAGAGCAGAGGTCGACCTCGAGACCCCTCACATGTGGGGTGCCTCAGGGGTCAGTTCTCTCGCCTCTCCTGTTCAACACATATATGAAGCCGCTGGGTGAGATCATTTGTGGTTTTGGGGTAGAGTACCACCTCTACGCTGACGACACGCAGTTGTATATATCTACCCCAAACCACCCCAACGATGCCGTAGCGGTGATGTGCCAGTGCCTGGAAGCCGTGCGGGCCTGGATGGGAAGTAACAGACTCAGACTCAACCCGTCCAAGACCGAGTGGCTGTGGTTTCCGGCTGCCCGATTCAACCAGTTGACTCCATCACTGGCCATAGGGGGCGAACATCTTACCCCTGTGGATGGGGCACGCAACTTGGGTGTCCTCGTGGATACCCGGCTGTCCATGGAAGATCAAGTGACAGCCGTGGCCAGGAGGGCGTTTTACCAGGTTCGCCTGGTACGCCAGTTGCACCCCCTATTGGATCAGGATGCCCTTTGCACAGTCACTCATGCCCTCGTGACATCCCGACTGGACTATTGTATCTCTCTCTACATGGGGCTCCCCCTGAGGTGCACCCAAAGACTTCAGCTGGTCCAGAATGCAGCCGCGCAAGCAATAATGGGGACCTCTAGGTTCACCCATATAACACCTCTCTTGCGCGAGCTGCACTGGCTGCCTGTCGTCTTTCGGGTGCGCTTCAAGGTGCTAGTTGTCATCTTTAAAGCGATCCATGGCACGGGACCTAGCTATCTGCGGGATCGGATCCTGCCCCATACATCCCTGTGGCCGATTCGCTCCCACAGAGAGGGGCTTCTCCGGGTGCCGTCCACAAGGCTATGCCAGCGGGCGACGCCCAGGGGAAGGGCCTTCTCTGTGGCAGGCCCGGCCCTCTGGAACGACCTTCCTCCCGAAATCAGAACAACCACGGACCTCCGCTCCTTCCGTCAAAAATTGAAAACACACTTTTTCTGCTTGGCCGGCCTAGGTTAGTCTTCCGTCTTTTGATAGGGTTTTAGGGTTTTTTTAGTATAATTTAAATTGAGGGGATTTTAGCGCAGGGACAATTTCGGTTTAATTCGTTTTTATCCATCGTATTTGTTTTATGTATATATATATTTTTATAGTATTTTAATTTTTCCCTGTGCACCGCTCCGAGTCCCCTTGGGGAGAGGATGCGGTTATATAAATAAAAATTTGATTGATTGATTGATTGAATGTGTTCTACCTTTTTTTTTTTTTTTTTTAATTAAATTTATACCCCGCCCTTCTCCAAACGGACCCAGGGCGGCGCACAGGGATGTTAAAACACATATAAAACATATAAAATTTTAAAAAACTTATTCTAATAGACCCTGCGCTAAAAACCGAATTTAAAAAAACCAAATTTAAAACTATCTAAGAGTCAGTAATGGGGGTTATGCTAGGCCGGCTAGATGGAATAGGTGTGTCTTCAGACACTTGCGGAAGAGGCGGAGGTCAGAGATGGTGCGGAGTTCAGGGGGTACCTAAGTCTTGGAAACCTCCCAGAAGCTTTTTGACTGTATTTTAATTGTTTGCTTTAATTATGTTGATTGTTTGACTTTTTGTTATTAGTTGTGTGCACTGCCCAGAGTCAAAAGCGTAATAACATTAATAAACAATAAGAATATTAGTGATTCCAGCAATTTGGAGAACAGGGAAGAGGAAGTTAAATGTACATTCCAAGGGTGAAATCCCCGAAGTAGTTCAGAGAACCGGTAGCAGAAAGTTTGAGTAGTTCAGAGAACCAGCAAATACCACCTCTGCCTAGACCCAGAGTGGGGTGGACTGGAGATTTTGCAGTATCCTTCCCCTGGAGTGGGGAGGGAATGGAGATTTTATAGTATCCTTCCCCTGCCATGCCCACCAAGCCACGCCCACCAAGCCACGCCACACCTACCAAGCCACGCCTACAGAACTGGTAGTTTAAAAAATTGCATTTCACCACTGGTACATTCCGTTGCTATATAATCTTTGCACAAAAGTAAAATACTAACCCATAATACTGGATAAGGTTCTGTGTACAATATATATTCCTAATGAAATAATATTAACCATAATAGATGTTAGTATTCCTGGGCATCTGTTGATAAGTGAGCAATGGGACTCAGAAGCTTTGGTTAGATAACCAGGAGGTAGCCCAGTAGAATTATAAGAAGAAGAAGAACAATTACCAACAAAAGTATTCTGTGTTTTAAAATTGCATCATTGTGGCCTGCTATTACAAATTGGAACCAATAAAATGGGACAACTTTAAGTGAGTGTTTGAACATTGGAAAAGCCTTTATCCAGACTCAAATATAATTGGGGGAAAAATTATTAGCATATCAAAGGAAATTCATTACTAGGAAAAAAATATTCAAGGAAGCAAAAATGTTACAGATTTCAAAAAACAAAATCTTGAAAATGAAAGCCCCCAAAACAATAGTAGAATAGTAGAAGAAATTCAGATAACAACAATGGCAAGTATAAGGAAACAACTGATACAAAGTACAACTTAGAAGAAGTAAAAACAAAAGAAGCAGGCCAGCATTGAAAAAATTTATGAACTGATCACCAGCAAGAAGCATTAAAAAAGAAGATTATGGAACATGTAGAGATGGCTAACATTGAAAGTAGTATCTAAAAAACACCTGGCACCTATGAATGAAGCATATGAATCAGTGGTAGGATTCAAAACTTTTTACTACCAGTTCTGTGGGCGTGGTGTAGCTTGGTAGGCATGGCATGGCTTGGTGCGCGTGGCAGGGGAAGGTTACTGCAAAATCCCCATTCCCTCCCGATCAGCTGGGATTTGGGAGGCAGAGAATAGATGGGAGTGGGGACAGTCAGAGGTAGCATTTACTGGTTCTCCAAACTACTCAAAATTTTTGCTACTGGTTCTGCAGAACTGGTTAGAACCTGCTGAATACCACCTCTGATATGAATAAGGGGCTTGTCATGTACCAATAATTAAGAATTAGCAGGAATATAGAGTTGAAAAAGTAGTTGAAAATGAGCAGATTAAAATACTATGGGCTTTCTGAATGCAAACTGATACGGTTTTGGCTCATAACACACCAGATATAACTGTGGTTGAAAAGAAGAAAGTATGGATAATTAATGTGGCAATATTAGAGAGTAGTGGAATAGAAGACAAAGAACTGAAGCAGACCACAAAGTATCAAGATCTGAAAGTTGAAGTTAAAGATTATAACATAAGACAACCATGGTGGTCCCAGTGATTATCAGCACACAGGGTAGCATACCAGAAAATCTTAGATAGCACTTAGAAAATGTGCGTATTGACAAAATATCCATCTGTCCATTGCATAAGCCCTCACTCCTTGGATCCACACATATAGCATGCCAATACATTATGACTTCCTAGGTCAGTGATGGTGAACCTTTTTAGTTTAGTTTAGTTTAGTTTAGTTTAGTTTAGTTTAGTTTAGTTTAGTTTAGTTTAGTTTAGTTTAGTTTAGTTTAGTTTAGTTTAGTTTAGTTTAGTTTAGTTTATTGGTTTTTTATATCGCTCTACTCCCAAAGGACTCAGGGCAGTGTACAGCCAGAATAAAAACAAATATACAAAAGTTAAAAAGCTTTTAAAAACATATTCAACCTGGCCAAAACGTGGAAAAAACCCAAATTAACCCTGATTAAAATTAATAAAAATATGAATTAGGTGCGTAAGTCAGGGATAGTTCTTAATTCTGGGGGCAATTCATTCCAGAGGACAGGTGCTCCCACGGAGAAGGCTCTCCCCTGGGTGTCGCCAGTCGACATTGTCTAGCCGACGACACCATGAGGAGACCCTGTCTATGGGAGCGTACTGGCCGGTGGGAGGCTCTTGGTGGCAGAAGGCGATCTCGTAAGTACCCAGGTCCTAAGCCATGGAGCGCTTTTTTTTTTTTAATTGAAAAAGTTTTATTGGTTTTACATTTTTTCTATAGGGTAGGGTAAGGGATACAAAGAAATTTTGAGAGCATTCACGTCAGAGTCGTCGGCCCTTCCGAGACCTCAAAATACACAGTAATAAAATAACAAAAAAAAACATTTTTCATAACACTACATTTACAAAAAATCCAGATACAAATATTATGCAAAATTGTTCAGAAAAATCAAGGCAAAGTTATTTTTTCGATCTAAGTCTCTTGGCTATTGTATCTTCTTTTTCTCCTCCCTGGCCCCCAGCGGGCGGGGCCGCGGCCCCCTCCGTCCCCCCTGGATCTTCCCCCAGGGCAGAGGAATGTTTTTTAAGAAAGGCTTCCGCCTCAACAACTGTTTTAATCCTCACTCTTCCTCCTTCCCAGAACACCAGCATCCCTTCGGGTGTCACCCACTTGAACCAAATCCCATGATCAAATAAAATTTTTGACAAGAAGGAAAATTCCCTCCTTGCTTCTCGAATCTTTCTAGGGATCTGCTTCAAGATAGCAACCTCTTTTTGTTGGTAGATTAATGGACTACCTCTCTGCACTTTCAGGATTTCCTCTCTGGTTGACCTTCTAACAAATTTCACATGTATCTCTCTAGGCACTTCATTTATCCTGGCATATGCTGAGTTAATTCTGTAGGCTAGGTCAATGTCCCCCCTGATCTCATCTTTAGGTTTTTGTAAATAGTCTGCTAAAATTGTGCTCATAAGATCAGGGAGGCATTCACCAAATTCCTCAAGAACGTTCTGAAATCTCAAAAAATATGTCATTCTTTCCATATCTATCCTAGACACATGCCCATTTGTTTCCCCAACCTCTTTAATAACATTTTTAATCTCTCCCTTAACCCCCACCAACCCCCCTTCCAACCCCCTTTCCAATTCTTCAGTCTTCTGTGTGTTTTCCAGCACTTGCTTCCGTGTGTCCAATAGCTCCTTCTTGAAATTGATGTTTTCTGCCCGCTGGGCCTGAATTTCTTTTACCAAAGTTTGTATAACAGTTTCAAGAGAAGCCATCCATTGTTCTAAACTTGCCAATGCTGTTTCTTGAGCCATGATTAACTGTTAAAGTCAATGCCACCAAAATGGCGTTTTCAGGGTGGGGTTGGTGAGACTAACCGGGAGCCAAAAGTTCTGATCAAGGTTGAAACGTTGTAAAATTCAGGAACCAAGAGAGAGACAATTTTCCAACTCAATAGTTATAATAACGAAGGTACTCCAGAAAGGAAATCACAAATCCAGCAAGAGAAAAATTCTTCATCAATATCCAGAGAGAGTCCCAATTGTAAAGAGACGCTGGGAATTTTCCATAGTTGAAATAATCAGGCAGGGACAAAGAAAAGCCACCTTCCACCGCCCATCTCAGAGCCCAGAGGAGAGAGTAGAAAAATAATTTTTTTTATCCAGCCAGACCTAGAAACAATGTTGCAAGTAGCCGCATACCACTTTCCCTTGTTAGAGACAGTCCGGATTTAAGATTTCCGCTTTCTCTTCCAGAGAAGCCATTTTAAAGTGCCGCTTAAGTCCGAGGGGGTTTTTTTGAAAACAAACACTCCCCTCCCAGTCCGTTCAGCCTGGCTGGCAGCAAGGAAAAAAAGTCTTTTTTAAACTCACTCTCCCTCGCAGCTGAAGCCTCGGCAGACCTTCCGATCTCTCCGCTCAGCCCTCTGCATTGAAGGAATTGCGGAGACCTGGTTGGGCCACGAGGGAGGACTCCCCCTCGTTGAAATGTGCCCACCAGGCTACCGCGCTTTTCATCAGCCCCGGGCCCTAGGCAGGGGTGGTGGGGTAGCGGTCATTGTTAAGGAATGTCTTGAGCCGAGAGAGACCGTTGTGCCACAGACCACCGGTTGTGAGTCCCTCTGCGTGAAGTGGGGCCTAGGGAGGCAGTTGGGCTTGCTGGTTGTATACCTGGCTCCCCGCTATGTAGCAGCAGCCCTGCCCGAGCTCCTAGAGGTGATCGCTACGGTGGCAGTTGAGACCCCCAGACTTTTAGTCATGGGGGACTTTAACCTGCCATCGGTGGGCGAATCATCCGGGGTAGCTCGGGAGTTCATGGCTTCCATGATGGCCATGGACCTGACCCAAGTAATTCAAGGCCCCACGCACGAGGGTGGACACACACCGGATCTCATCTTTGTCTCAGGCCAATGGAAGAGTGATCTGGGTATAGGGGATATAGTCATCACACCCTTGTCATGGACAGACCACTCACTTCTCCGGCTTGACTTTCCGACCGCTACTCCCCTCCGCGGGGAGGTGGAACCTGAGTTATCAATCTGGTTCCGCCCCAGGCGCCTGATGGACCCAGATGGGTTCCAAGCGGCGCTTGGGCCACTTCCTGTACCCCTGACCCGCGCCCCGATGGAGGACCTCGTGGCCGCATGGAATACTGCGACCACGGGAGCCTTGGATCGGGTCGCGCCCTTGCGGCCTCTCTTGCGGCGGCGAGCCACCCTGGCTCCTTGGTTTACCGAGGAGCTGAGGGGAATGAAACGCCACAAGAGATGCCTAGAGAGAAGATGGAGGTCTACCCGCTCTGAATCTGACCGGACACAGGTAAGAGCCCATTTACGGACTTACATTGTGGCGCTGAGAGTGGCCAAACGCCATCATTGCGCCACTCTCATAGCATCCGCAGATAACCGCCCTGCCGCCCTGTTTAGGGTGACCCGTACCCTCCTTCAACAGAGGGTGCGGAAAGCCCCCTTACAGGGTAGAGCAGAGGAATTTGTGTCTTATCTGCAGGAGAAAATCGCTCAGATACAGAATGAGTTAGCCCCCATTGCTGGTCCAGTGGATTGCCACGAGGGGGATCTTGTTTGGGAGGAGTTTGACTCCGTTACTTCCGAGGATATGGACAGGTTACGTGGGCGACTGTGAGCCACCACATGTTTATTGGACCCGTGTCCCTCCTGGCTTGTACTGGCATCCTGGGAGGTGACACGAGGCTGGCTCCAAGAGGTTATC
The DNA here is from genome assembly GCA_039707465.1 of Rhabdophis nuchalis. Taxonomy (NCBI): domain Eukaryota; kingdom Metazoa; phylum Chordata; class Lepidosauria; order Squamata; family Natricidae; genus Rhabdophis; species Rhabdophis nuchalis. Next base: position 76,128,093 of record CM077644.1, read on the forward strand.
AACGCATCCTTGAGTGAGGGTTCCTTGCCTGCCTCCCTAAAAGAGGCCATGGTGAGGCCCCTCCTCAAGAAGCCCTCTTTGGATCCAGCTTTATTAACCAACTATCGTCCAGTCTCCAACCTTCCCTTCCTGGCGAAGGTTGTTGAGAGTGTGGTGGCACAACAGTTTCCCCGTCATCTGGAGGAAATTGATTATCTAGACCCACGCCAGTCCGGCTTTCGACCCGGGCATAGCACCGAGACGGCATTGGTCGCGTTGGTGGATGATCTCTGGAGGGCCAGAGATGGGGGTTGCTCCTCCATCCTGGTTCTGTTATACCTCTCGGCGGCTTTCGATACCATCGACCATGGTATCCTATTGCATCGGCTGGGGGGGTTGGGGGTGGGAGGCACCGTTTTGCGGTGGTTCTCCTCCTACCTCTCTGGCCGATCGCAATTTGTGTTGACAGGAGAGCAGAGGTCGACCCCGAGACCCCTCACATGTGGGGTGCCTCAGGGGTCGGTCCTCTCGCCTCTCCTGTTCAACACATACATGAAGCCGCTGGGCGAGATCATCCGTGGTTTTGGGGTAGAGTATCATCTCTACGCTGATGATACTCAGCTGTATATATCTACCCCAAACCACCCCAACGATGCCGTAGCGGTGATGTGCCAGTGCCTGGAAGCCGTGCGGATCTGGATGGGAAGTAACGGACTCAGGCTCAACCCGACCAAGACCGAGTGGCTGTGGTTTCCGGCTGCCCGATTCAACCAGCTGACTCCATCGCTGGCCATAGGGGGCGAACATCTTGCCCCTGTGGATGGGGCGCGCAACTTGGGTGTCCTCTTGGATACCCGGCTGTCCATGGAAGATCAAGTGACAGCCGTGGCCAGGAGGGCGTTTTACCAGGTTCGCCTGGTACGCCAGTTGCGCCCCCTATTGGATCGGGACGCCCTTCGCACAGTCACTCATGCTCTCGTGACATCCCGACTGGATTATTGCAACTCTCTCTACATGGGGCTCCCCTTGAGGTGTACCCGGAGGCTTCAGTTGGTCCAGAACGCAGCCGCGCGAGCAATAATGGGCACCTCTAGGTTTGCCCACGTAACACCGCTCTTGCGCGAGCTGCACTGGCTACCTGTCGTCTTCCGGGTGCGCTTCAAGGTGTTAATCACCATCTTCAAAGCGCTCCATGGCTCGGGACTTAGCTACCTGCGGGATCGGATCCTGCCCCATACATCCTCACGGCCGATTCGCTCCCACAGAGAGGGACTTCTCCGGGTGCCGTCCACTAGACTTTGTCAGCGGGCGACGCCCAGGGGAAGGGCCTTCTCTGTGGCGGGCCCAGCCCTCTGGAACGACCTTCCCCCCGATATCAGGACAACCACGGACCTCCGCTCCTTCCGCTTAAAATTAAAGACACACTTTTTTCGCCTGGCCGGCCTTGGGTAGTCTCTTTTTAGGTTAGGGGTTTTAGGGGTAATTTTTAGTTTAGTTTATGGGTTTTAGCGCAGGATCAATTTAATCCATTTTTAATTTTGTATTTTGTATTGTGTCTGTGGTCTTATTTGTATTTTTAATTGCCTGTGCCCCGCCTCGAGTCCCCTCGGGGAGAGAGAGCGGGATATAAAATTAAATTATTATTATTATTATTATTATTAAGTAAATGGCGCCGACAGCCGTTGGCGAAGGGAGAACCCCCCGCAGCATGTTCCTCCTCACCTAGGTCGCGGAGGGGAGCGCTCTCCCCACCGCCGTGAGGAAGAACGTCCCCTCCGAGCCGACCCTACGGGAGACCTCCGGTAACCGGAGTGTCTCGCCCCCGTGGGGGGGCAGAAAAGGCAACAAAGCGGCGAGCGAGCGCTAGGCTAGCCCGTCGCCGCTGGAGCCGGAACCGGAAGCCGAGCGCTTTTTCTTATGATGTGCCACAATTGTGTGTATGCGCGCTAATGCACACGCACCCATGCCCACATCAATTCAATCCTGCCTGCCCTCCTGCGCATACACACACAACACACACCCCACGCATGCATGCATGACCCCTCCCCAGGCTCCAGAGGTTTTCCTGAAGCCTGGGGAGGGCCAAAACCGCCTCCCCTCGCCCCCTGGAGGCTCTCCGGAAGCCAGAAATGGATTGTTTCCAAATTTCTGTTTGGCCTGTTGGGACTGTTTTTTTGCAGAGCTGATGGCTGGCATGCCAGCAAATATGGCTCTGTATGCCACAGGTTCGGCATCACAGTCCTAGGTTCTTGGGAAGAAGTCTACACAAATGAAGACCAACACCAGCTAAAGAACTAACAGATGTGATTCACATTGCTGTGTATATAGTAATTATAAATATCAGATAGTATTTATTTTTCTGTCCATGAATGATAGACCTCTCTCTTACATTATTTTCTGTTCCCATTTAATTTTAAATAAAGTCTTTTTTTTTTAGAATCTAACATAAACAGGAGTTACATTGTGATTATCTTATATTGTGATAACTTCTATTCTTCATCTACTTTATGCAAAGGGACAAAAAAAGCAATAAAATATTAAAAAGAAATACACACACTTACACATAGAAAGATATAGATACACACACACACACACACACACACACACACACACAGAGAGAGAGAGAGAGAGAGAGAGAGAGAGAGAGAGAGATATGCACGCACACTTATTTGAAAACCAAAATCAGGACGTGCATGATGCACTAATTATAAGGACCACAATTATTTTAAATCTAGTGCAACTAATTATTTCAGTAGGATCAGAATACCAAGAATAAGGGAAAGCTAAATAATTTAATAGGTATACCAGATTACAGTGCCCCATACTGTCCTTTGCATAAAAGGACATCTTATAAGTTGCAACTAAAATTGAAGTTTCTTAGACGTTTTACTGCTACCATTAATGGATTAAGATTTAACATTGTCTGAATCATAGAAAAACCCAGTGTAGTAATTAAATTCAAGCATGGGCACACAATTTGAGCTTCTGGGTAAACTGCTGAGATTCTGTGTGGATATGACAGGATAGAAATATTATACTGTGATAATCAATCAATCAATCTGCAAGCAAACCACCAAGCCTGCTCTTTAGTTGCTGCTAATTTTGAGAAGTAAATTAAAAATGAATCAACAGTTTCAAGGAGAGGCTACAGGAACCCATGTCAAACACATTCTAATGCAAAAAGAGCTAATAAATAACCCTTTTAGAGAATTTCCCTGCTGGCTCCGGGAAGAAAACCAGCAGAGAACTTTGCAATAATTTCAGAGAACTAGAAATTGGCAGGTAAAAATGTATAGCTGTATAGCTGTATAAATAGCTGTAGAGTACAGGTAGATGATGTAGGGATAGAGGTAGATTTATATCGTAGATGTAGAGTTGATGGAAGTGCACCCATCCAACAATCTGCTTAGCGCAGATGGCATTCAGGAGGACCTACAGAGAAATACATGTGGAAAAAAATATTATCTTTCATTTCACTAAAAGGCAAAGCTCTGAATAAAAAGTTTATGTTTAGAGCTCTCCTCTCCTTCAAAAGCTTAGAGAGAATTGCATGGCATCCTAACTTTTATGCACGGCATTATATTCACATAGGCTCTAGATTAGGGCAAATAGCTGCTTGCTGCAAATACTGTTTTAAAATTCTGACCAAAATCTGAGAGCAACAAAATCAAGATTCTTGATAGAGGATATTATTTTTTTTTGCCTAATGCCTTCCATGTCTTTATGTTTGTGAGTTGACGTTGAGCACACAATGTAATCAATGAAGTTGGTGGCACCTTTGGCCAGGTTAAGTTGTTCCCTACTGCAGGGGTCTCCAACCTTTGCAACTTTAAGTCTGAAGGACTTCAGCTCCCAGAATTCTCCAGCCAGCAAAGCTGGCTGGAGAATTCTGGGAGCTGAAGTCCTTCAGACTTAAAGTTGCAAAGGTTGGAAACCCCTGCCCTACTGCATAATTATAATCATCCTTGTGATAATCCGGGTGATAATTTTTCAATTATAGACTAATCAACCCTTTTTTATTTTGTTAGGATTCATTGAGGTCAGTTTTATAGGTTCCTTATGAAACCACTAGCAGAATGGCAATTTATTGTCAAATGTTTTAATTATTCCAGTTAGTGAACAATGTGCATCAACAAGTACTTTTTTGGGAAATACCATGTAGCCTTTAGGTAAGAATGTTTGGATTGATAGGTGAATAGAGTAAATTATATTTGGGATGTTTGGAATCTTTAAAGTGGTGTATAGCGGAAGTCAGGGGGGTGGGATTGAGTGGGAGGTAGGGGGGGGGGTTAGGGTGGTGGGTGGGGAAATATATCTGGATAAGTAGCATAGAGATTGGAATAATGGGATATGGTTATACTATGATTTACACTTGTTTAATTAAATTAGAAGATGCTGTTAATGGAAGATTGATTTAGATTATACTAAGAGAAATTTATATTATGTTTGTCGGGAGGCGAGGGGGTATAATATCTAATATTTGATTGAGAATTTTATTCTATGATGGGGGGAGGGGAGGGGTACATTAATTGTATGTGATTTATATTATATGTGGGGGGGGATAAAAAGGGGGAAAACTTGTTTTAATAAAACTTTTTCAAAAAAAAAACAAGTACTTTTTTTTAGAATTAAAGTTTTACATTAAAGCCCTCTTTTAAGGTAAGAAAGACGTCACCTGGAAAAACTGATTTTGTGATCCAATGTTAGGGACTTTTATAGATCTATCTCCATTCATTGTAATCCTATATAGTTGCACAAACCAGAAAGTAGCGTCATAAAAATCACAGAGGATGAAGGGATCTTAGAGGTCATCTAGCACCTTACCTTTATTTTGTTGACTGCTCTCTTCTCTATTGCAGAGTTAAAGAGCCAAAAATTACAGTGATGCAAAATGTACTGCCCCTTTAATCAATCTTACTGTCATTGCATTTGTTCTGATACTCTGCCAAATTGTTGTGTTCTTCTGGAAATTCTCAGCTATGGAAGGCTGCTTAGAGGTTGAACTGTAACTCCCATCATTTCTCACCATGGTCTGGAGGAAACCTTTGAAACAGTGTTCCCTGCCCATCTGTACTTCAAAAGAGCTAATAGCATCTTGGGCCAATGCAAGCCAATCTACCGGAGGAATTGAAAATAGCAGCAGTGCATGCTATGTAGTGGAGCATTTGTATTTTGTGACACACAACACTCTTGATTATCTTTCAGGCACAAAACTCAAATGTGATATGTTTGGGGGTGAGAATATTTAGCAGAGCATGGAGTGGGCTGAGAGCAGGGGTGAAATCAACTTACCTTTCCTACCGGTTCAGTAGCAATGTGAGCGTGTGCGCAAGCACCACCTCCACGCATGTGCAGAACCTTCCGCGCATGCGCAGAGCATCAAAACAGGACAAGCCTGCTACTGGTCACGCCTGCAAAGGTAAGTAGAACAGTGAGGAGTGGAATCCGCTGTGCCAGGCGATTTAGATATTTAGAAAGCAGGAAATCCCGTCTAGAGTACTGCAATGCTCTCTACATGTGGCTTCCCTTAATGTGCACCCAAAGACTGCAGCTAGTCCAGAATGCGGCCGCGCAGGCAATTCTAGGAGCCTCTAGGCATTCCCACGTGACACCGCTCCTGCGCGAGCTGCACTGGCTGCCTGTGGCCTTTCGGGTGCGCTTCAAGGTGTTGATTACCATCTTTAAAGCGCTCCATGGCACGGGACCTAGTTATCTGCGGGATCGTATCCTGCCCCATACATCCCTTCGACCGATTCGCTCCCACAGAGAGGGACTTCTCCAGGTGCCGTCCACTAGGCAAGGCCAGCGGGCGACGCCCAGGGGAAGGGCCTTCTCTGTGGCGGGCCCAACTCTCTGGAACGACCTACTCCCCGAACTCAGAACAACCACGTACCTCCGCTCCTTCCGCCAAAAGCTAAAGACCCACTTCTTCCATCAGGCCGGCTTGGCCTAATCTACCTCGCCAGCCTTCAGTCTGAATATTTAAACTGTTTTAATTAGGTTTTTAAGGGGCTTAGTTTTTAAGGATTTTAGGCTTTTAGCGCAGGGTTATAGTTTGTTTAATTCGATTTTATATATTTATAATGGGTCTATGTTTATATGTTTTTTAATTTCCTGTGCACCCCCTCGAGTCCCTTTGGGGAAAGGGAGCGGTCTACAAATTAAACTTTGATTGATTGATTGATTGATTGATTGATTGATTGAGTGATTGATTGATTGATTGAAATCCAATGATTCTAGCTAATATAAATTGTGCGTTACAGCTGATCATTGGAAATACCAGTTCGCCCAAACTGGTAGCATTTTTTTTTTACTACTGATTCGAGTGAGCCAGTCTGACTCAGTAGCATTTCACCCCTGGCTGAAAGATACTAAAAATAACAATGGAAATTAAATGTGTTCATTGATTTTTTCCCCAGTTTTGTGCGAAAGCATTCCTTGCTGCAGTGAGTATGTGTATGATTATATATTGAGATTCTTTGTCTGTTTTTTGGTCCAGCAGTCCTAATACAAATGCTTCCGGTTTGAGTTCTATTTTCCGCTCAGTAATTTCTTCCAGCCATTTCTGAATTTTACACCAGTATCTCCTTGTGATGGGGCACGTCCACCACATGTGGTAGAATGTTCCAGGCTTGTGGCTGCATCTCCAACATTTGGGGGATAAATTTGGGTACATTTCGGCCAATCTCGCTGGAGGCAAATGCCATCTATCAAACATTTTATAGAGATTTTCTTTGTAGGCTACTGCCGTCGTAAATTTATAATTTCCCCCCCATAATTTATTCCATGTTTCTAATTCTAGATTATGGCCAAAATTTCTATTTATACTGTTTATATTTCTCATTCATTGTTTCTGATTAAGTAGTTAATCAAGAGATCACATCTTGGATCAGAGAAAAAATATATTCCTATTTCTAAAAGTTATCACCCTCACACATGCTATTTTGCATTCCTCTCTGCATGTTTCTTTTTCCATGCTTCTTATATTAACATCTGATCACTAAACAGGGTAGAAAGTAGATACATATCAGATTATTAAATTTGCTTGACTATTAAACTTTTCACCAATGTTTTATCTGGGTTGGGAAAATTATTTTTTTTCCACATGACCAATGGCATGTAATTAAAAAAAACAAATAATAGTCACATTCCCTAAGAGTATAATTATGCTCATATGAGGGAAGCTGTAATTGAAAGACAGTAGATGTTTCATTCTATATTAAAGAAGAATTTCCTTCAATGGGTTTCCTGCAGCTCATTAGCTATTCCCTGGACGGTTCTCATAAGTAATTAGATGTTAACAGGATTTGCAACAGATCACAGCAATCTCAGTGGGTGCCAATAGGATTCACTCCCTCTGGCCTTATGAGCACAGCAACATGGATAATACCCGTGCTGGGAGTTAATAGGGACCATTACTGAGCCCTTTTAAATGAGTTACATTAATGCACTTAAGCTAAACGCTTCTGTATGTGATTAAATATTAACATCTGCAAAATATGAAATCGTGATATGCAATCAAGGTTTGTTGTTTTAATGTTTCCCAACATAGGGGCTTCTGGCTTTCCTCAGCTGCATAGGAAAATGTTCAGTAAATAGGGTGTATTAAATTGTCAGGAATTAAACGGACCATCTTGGCCGATTGTTATTTAGTTAGGGCAAAAGAGAAAAGGGGTAGAGAAACGGAGCAGAGAGAAGAATGGTTGCATTTTTAGAATTCCTTTACTGAGATCTAGGACCAAGGCTTTAATAAAAGATGTTGACCAAGGTGTTACAGTAGTTTTTTTATCCATATAAAGCAGTGGTGGAATCACTTGGCCAGTCAATTAATAAAGTTTCTCTACATAATGGGAAGCTTTGTTTAATTATTTTACTAATCCCTCACTATAATGGCCTGATTAGGCTGACTTGAATATTTTCATGCTACAAACTGGAGGTAGGTCTCAATTCAATAGGGCACATAAGCATATCTCTGTGAGATTCTATGAAGCATGCATCTTAAGTGACCCTCTAACTCAGTGGTCCCCAACCTTTCTGCCACTAGGGACTAGTTTTGTAGAAAACAATTCTTCCATCGATCCAGGGGAGGGCTTGTGCGCAAAGTAGATCTTGCGCATGCACAGATGAAGCTTTGCTCACTCACATGTTGTTTGTGCAACTCAGTTCCTAACAGGTGATGGACCAGTACTGATCCACAGCCTGAGGTTTGGGGACCCCTGCTCTAATTTACATCACAAATCCTGGGATAAATTTATCAGTGCACATTTACAAGCAGTGAAATAAGTAAGAGCCAGTTTGGTCCAATTGTTAGGGCAACAGCCTTGAAAGTACTATTACCTTTAATTATTACAATGCAGATTATTTAGTAATTTTGTAAATTAGTATTACTATTTGCTAATAATTTATAGCATCAGTGATTTTTAAAATCTTTTTTTAAATATTGCAATTACTTTAAATTTGCTAGGTAACTTAAGGATTTATTTCAATGTATAAATGTGTGATATTCTCTTTCAATACTTTTTCTCTGCAACCGTATTTGGATTTGTTCAGACGTAAGCCACGTTAATAGTAACTTTTATTTAGTGTGTGCATGTAACTGAGCACAGTATGAGTAAATTAACTCAATAACGATTTATTCCCAGCCCCAGTAATTCATTCTACTTTATCTCTGAGAAGAAATGCACGTGGTTGTAATTATTATATTTTAATAATTATTACCGTAATAACAAGCTTATAAATAAGGCTATTCCACTGAACTAAGACTGAATCAGTAAATAAATTCAATTCTCACAATTCCTCAGTCAACAATGCTGGCTGGGGAATTCCAGGAGTTGAAATCCACAATTCTTAAAGTTCACAAGGTTGGACTCCCCTGAGATAGATAAAATTTAGACAAATAAAATAAGTTGTGCTCAAAGATGCCTTATCCCAAATTTATACCTGGCCACCTTAGAAGATGTGAAAGAAAATCAAGCAGATTGCCCTAAATTTATGTTACAGAAGGCAGAAGCAGAATTGAGATATCCATAACTGTAACAGAAGCAAAATGTTGAATTCTTTGTTCAGGATGATTCATTGCACTGCAATTCTGTGTCTTCTCCTGGCTGGAAATGATTCTCCAACCCATCCAAAGGGTATCAAATCAGAGCAAGCAAATTAGTAGGGAGGTTATTTCAGAAGGTAAAATCTCTTATTGATCAAACCATCTCAATCTTATGAAAGGAATGGAATAAAATTAGTGGTTCCAAAGTCTGCTTGTTAAGATTATACACTGCTAAAATCAAAACATAACCACAGTAAAATTGGTTAGTCAGCCTGAATAGTTTTAAATTTATCTTGCCTCTTAGATGCAGGATAAGTATCCGATTGGGCTTATTATCTAAGGATATTATGTCTTATTTTCAGGGAAACAGGGCAGAAAAATATCAGCACCAAGGGACAGCAATGATAAATTAAATGGTATTAGACTTTTTTAAATGTTATCAAAGAGAAAATGAGAAAAAAGCAAAAGCCTGATGACTGTTAATCAGAAAAGAGATCCAATAGTGGTGTCACCACTAAAAAGACTTGTCTATTTTTCCAGTCTGAAAATCTCTCACAGTACTAAGCAAGGATGTGATTTGGTCTGGGGCTAATGTATACTTTGACCTCAGCTACTGTAGTTAGACAGCTATCATTGTGACTCAACATAATTTGGTAACCCAAGCAGAACTGGCATATTTAACAAACCATGATTAAATAACCCATGGATTGGTATACCAGGTGAATCTAGTCATAGAATTCATGTTTCCTGATGATTTCAAGTTAACAAGGATCAAATATATAAACCACATGTGGAATAAAATGGTTGACATGGAAACAAGCAACTTCTGAGTTTAATAGATAGGATGGTTTTTTGCACCCCATCAAAACTAGCACTCAAAAGGATTCTAATACAACCCATTGAGGATTGGAAATGAACTCTTTAGTGTTGTCATTCTATAATCTTCATCTTTATTAACTTTTAGATTGGTAAACTTCATCTCCCTGTTAACTACTATGCATCTTTTTATAGCCTATTGTTCCTAGATTGGGCAATAGGCAGAGTTCAATATCTCCTCAAAGTTGCAAATCAAGCCTATGGCTATGGATTCTTAAAATGCATTTGGTTGATTTCAATGAGCTTTATTACTAGGTAATATGCACTGGATTGCAATCTTAAGAATCAGAAGCACCGTAGCTGTGCATCACATATACCCATTTTAAATTTAGATTTTGGAAATACACAGGACTTTTTCACAGGACAAGTTGCATTCTCTTATAGGCAGCTTTCTATTAACTTTACACACACACACACACACACACACACACACACACACACACACACAGTGGTTAGATAGGCCACCAGATTTGATGAATAGCAAAAAAATATTTCCCCAAAGTATCACAATTTATTGCATTTATATCACACCTTTTCTCTGAAAGCTCAATTTGGGAGTCTTAATTATAACCTCATACAATTACCGTATATCCCCATATAATTTTCACAGGTACCACCCTGTGAAAAGGGTTGGACTGAGCAAGAGTGGCTGATGTATTCATCCAGTGAGGCTTACGGCCAAGTGAGAACTGGGTCCAAGGCCAGCACCTGAAGCCCTAGAGTAGAGGACTGTTTACCACAGCATGGAGAAGGTTATTCCATCCTCATCATTCCCACACCACTAGCCCCTGGGTATAATCTTCTGCTAGTTTATTTTCCTCTCTCTTCTTTTGATTACCATTTTGCTCATTTTTCTTTGAGAATAATCATTTGGCAAAAGAGGAGGAGAAGGAAGAGGAGCTCAGCGGGGAGGAATACAAGCAACATCCTGTGAGATCATTGCACAACAGGATTTGGTTCAGGTCTCCTCTCTGCAGCTTCCTTAAGATCCCTAGGCTCAATTCCTTCAATTGATCCTAGATATAGGACATATGAAGCAGCAGGGGGCAGAAGATCCTAATTCTCCAGGATTGATTTTCACAAAGGTAATTGGTTCATTCTGTTTACATAAAGGTCCCTATCTAGTTGTTGTTGCTGTTGTTGTTGTTGTTGTTGTTGTTAACTTTACTGTTTTAACTGTTATTGCTGAATATGTTAATGTTTTTAACGTCCTACTTGTTTTGCATTGTGCTTTCATGATGCTGTAAGCTGCTCAGAGTCATATTGGATGGATGGCGTATAAATGTAATAAATAAATAAATGGGCACAAGTAAATCAATCATCATCTTCATCTAAGCAAATATAATTAAAATTAAATAAACTTTTTTCATTTCTTTTAATCCTAAGAATTTCTGAGAGGTGAAATAAAGGAGAAAAAAGAATTAAGTTGCAGCCCAGTACTCAGATATCTGAAAATAAATGTAATAGAACTCAGTAAAGATTACATCTAAGTAATGGATTCCAATATAAGTCCATATATATTCCTTTCTGCTTTGTGTACACTTTGTATACATATCACAGACTTCCCCAAAATAATTCTTAGCTGTTTCGAGAATCACCATTTTCACAGTGTAGGTTTTATTAGTAACACACGTTCAGTTCTGTCATTTATGATAAATAATGTTTATCGATGTTCACTTCCATCAGTGAAATAAAGTGTCTAATAGTACATCAGGATTAGCCCATTTTCTTTGCACATTTTATGTGATGTGCTTTTTAAGTTACATGCCTGATTAAAAATTTAAACATTATCACCATCAGCGTTAAAATATCCTGCCAGCGAAGCTATAATTATGCTTATTCTATCTGCTCCAAGCAGAAACTGACATTTCTGGGACAGTATTTGGCTGAAGGAATTATCTAAAAGCTACTTTTTATCCTCACATTGACAAAAAAGCAAAATAGGCAACCCCCTACTGAATTTACACAAAAGCAAAAAGGGATGCAGATTTTTTTTCACTGATATACTTTAAAAATATTATTTTGAATAATTCTTTTTTTCCCCATTTTCTTCTTAAATCACTTTATTACATTTCAATAAAAAGTAAAATAGAAAATAACAAAAAGGGAAGGGAGGAATTCACAATGGGGTATTTATATTGTGTAGTTGTGTGTGTGTGACTTCAAACTTTTCTCAGTACAGATACAATTATATAATCAGATAATGTCTTATTTTAAGTTAAACATAACATAGCCAATGTTTAACTCTAAGTTTAATTAATTGTACAATATTTCCAATAATCTAATCATTGGATTATTCCAATAATCCAATCAATAATCCAAAATACTTATCTATCATTACCAAACTAAGATTTAAAAATGATCTGTAATTTAATAATAAACATAAACAAAATCTTAAAATAACCATAACATTCCATTTCAACACTTCCATCAGTTCATTTTTTTTTCCAAATCCACTTTTTTGTGAGTAGTTTTTACATTTGTTTTATTTCTGTCCATTGTATTACTACCCAAATATATTCCTTAATGAAATCCCATATTTCTCCTATTCTATTCATCCATCATAACAAAAAATTGCTATGCTCAATTACACATCTATCTTTACATTCTTATATAAGCTTTATTAAAATGCATTTCACTGTACAGTTCATTGTACTGATACAATGTTTTTAAAACATTATTTTGTATAATCTTGAAAAATTAAAAAATATAAGAATTTTCTGCCTGAATCAAACCAGGAACCCTTTCAAGCCTTCTGTGCTTTTCCCAAACACTAATCAAATGCCTGTGTTTAGAAAAGCATCACAAGCCATAGGTCCAAAAGGCAATGATTACCCATCAACTCAACATCTGGATTACAAAGGAATAATGTAACCTTCTTTAACCCAGAGCCATCCAGCTGTATTGCACTGCAAATCTATCTGGAAGTCAGGCATTGAGACTTTTTGTATCAAAACAAATGGAGAGACACAGATTATGGAGGGCTGCTATGCTGTTTTGATAGCTGGAGATTCCATGCTAATTACCTAGAGAATCTAATTATCAACTAAGCTAGTTATCATCCCTACAAGTCTTAATGCAGGGTTAAAGCACACTAATTTAGAAAAATTATATAGAAAAATTATGAACTGGAAAACATAGCCGTATGATAGATGTTTCAAATTTACCCGTTTGAAGTTCTATTGTCTAAACCTAAATTATCTTCTTTAAGATTGTATTATTCTATCGAAACTTAAAGGACCATCAGTTCTCAAGCACATGATTCTGCTTATTCTACTAATGAAATGGTGGCCTTCATCCAGGAATTATAAAGGTAGGTATTAAAGATGTAGCCCTATTATTTCAGAATAAATATATGTTGTGTGCGGGGTTATCCTAAAACTAGCAGCATCCAGGCTGCCAGCTAGTATGTGACAAAAAAAAACACCCCATATGCCGTATTAAAAGCTTTCTACAGATTGGCAGTTGTTTATTGGACATAATTGAGGATTGAGGTATTGATCTTCAAAGCCTCCAAGGGCTTAAGATCTGACTATCTGTGAAATGGTTTCTATCCCTTTATGAACCTAAAAACGCTTCAAGAATTTCAAGATAAGTTCTTCTGAAGAGCATCCTATAGTCAAATGCTTGTCTATCTAGCACTAGGAGAAAGCTTTCTCTCTGTAAAGTGCTATCACAATTGTAAAGAGGCATTTTTCTCAACAGATTTTAACTGTTTGTTAATGTAATAGTAGTGGTTCCTTTTTAATTTCTTCTCTGTTCTTATAAATTTTGCTCACTTCCTTGAATACAATCTTATGGCAGGAAACTGGCCACTGACTATAAAAGTTGGGATTTGGATTCCATAATACAGATAGTCTTTGTATACTGATTGCCTCATTTAGCAACTGTTCAGTGACAAAGATGACAAAAGTATTAATTTAGGAGTCAGTCCTTGCATTTACAACCGCTGCAGGCTTGTAAAGTCCAGGAAAGTTGAAAACAGTTTGTAAAAGTGTGATACTTTGCTTAATGATCAAGTTGCCAGTCCCGATTGTAGTCACTAAACGAGGTCTACCTGCAACTGGAAAACTCAAAGATATGCTATTCTTTTCATGGACCAAAGAAAAGGATGATGGTAAAAACCCAAGATTATTGATAAAAGCATGGTGTGCTCTTCAGCGAAGAGTGAATGATAATGAAGATATAGAGCAAATACATATTTCTAATGAAAACTCTGTGTGTTTCTCAATTATTCCACTGATTAATTCTCATAAAATCTATAAGTTTATCAAGTCATGAATACCCACGGACTGTGAGAAATCACTTTCCTTTCACAGCTAAACCAAGTCTCATTTTTTACGGATTCTAAAATAAATATTCTATAGAACATTAGACAACAATCCAGCTCCTTTGTTACATATCCTCTCATATCGTTCACGGCACTTTTTAGCTTAGAGAATACGCTTAGGAGGGAACGGCTGTATAGTTCAGTAAACACATTTCAATAAAGTAATTTAGCTCATTAAAATCATGCCATTACAGTAAATCAAAATCTTCATCGGGATTGAAGAGTGTATACAGTTGTTTGTTTGAATAGTTAAGCTAGACAAGTCAATTCTCCTGAAGGTCAAAGACACCGTTGCTTCCATATTTTGTTATTGGGGGGGAAAACAGCCTGCATCATTTGATAATATCATATTAACCTGATACTTCCTCCTCCCTTGCTTTCTCCTCCTTGCTTTCCCCATCTCTGGCTGATCATGTTTGGAAGCTATCTCAGATTAGATATATTGGAGATTGTCTTTTAATTACAAATTTAATGGGTTTTTAATTTTATATTTTTAGCACGGGTAGATTTATTTAATTCTATTTTAAGTAATGTTTGTATTATTGTATATTGTTTTTAATTATGCCTGTGCACCGCCCCGGGTCCCTGTGGGGAGAGGGTGCGGTTAATAAATCTCAATTTATTATTATTATTATTATTAAAAATATTTAGCACAAAGCGATCTCAAACTGAGCGGGATTTTTGCGGGTTTTCAGAAATATGTTTTATTTTGTTTTTCCAATGAATGCCACAAAACCGTATTTTGGAAGGTTTCATTTCTTTAATTCCATGCTAAGGATATGAACTGTTCCTTGTTTTCACAGGTTCCATTTAGGGCCGAGATGGCGAACCTATGGCACATGTGCCAGAAGTGGCATAAGAACATAAGAATAGCCTTGCTGGAACAGGCCACAACCCATCCAGACCAGCATTCTGTCTCACACAGTGGCTCACCATTTGCTTCAGGGTCTTCCCAAGCAGATAATAATAATAATAATAATAATAATAATAATAATAATAATAATAATAATAATAATAATAATAATAATAATAATAATAATAATAATAATAATAATAATAATAATAATAATAATAATATTTTTATTTATAAACCGCGTCCTCTCCCCAAAGGGACTCGGAGCGGTGCACAGGGAGAAATTAAAAATACCGATATAAAATACATAAATAGATAGATAAAATACGAATTAAACCAAATTATCCCTGCGCTAAAATCACCCTATCTTAAAATACACTAAAATCCCCTAAAAACCCTATTAAAAGACGGAAGACTAACCTATCCCGGCCAAGCAGAAAAAGTGTGTTTTTAATTTTTGACGAAAGGAGCGGAGGTCCGTAGTTGTTCTGATCTCGGGGGGAAGGTCGTTCCACAGGGCTGGGCCCGCCACAGAGAAGGCCCTTCCCCTGGGCGTCGCCCGCTGGCATAGCCTAGTGGACGGCACCCGGAGAAGTCCCTCTCTGTGGGAGCGAATCGGCCGCAGGGATGTATGAGGCAGGATCCGATCCCGCAGATAACTAGGTCCCGTGCCATGGAGCGCTTTAAAGATGGTAACTAACACCTTGAAGCGCACCCGAAAGACGACAGGCAGCCAATGCAGCTCGCGCAAGAGCGGTGTTATGTGGGTAAACCTTGAGGTTCCCATTATTGCTCGCGCGGCTGCATTCTGGATAAGCTGAAGTCTTCGGGTGCACCTCAAGGGGAGCCCCATGTAGAGAGAATTGCAGTAGTCCAGTCGGGATGTCCCGAGGGCATGAGTGACTGTGCAAAGGGCATCCCGATCCAATAGGGGACGCAACTGGCGTACCAGGCGAACCTGGTAGAATGCCCTCCTGGCCACGGCTGTCACTTGATCTTCCATGGACAGCCGGGTATCCAGGAGGACGCCCAAGTTGCGTGCCCCATCCACAGGGGTAAGGTGTTCGTCCCCTATGGCCAGTGATGGAGTCAACTGGTTGTACTGGGATGCCGGAAACCACAGCCACTCGGTCCCTGACAGGTTGAGTCTGAGTCTGTTACTTCCCATCCAGGCCCGCATGGCTTCAAGGCACCGGCACATCACCGCTACGGCATCGTTGGGGTGGTTTGGGTTAGATATATACAGCTGCGTGTCGTCAGCGTAGAGGTGGTACTCTACCCCAAAACCACAGATGATCTCGCCCAGCGGCTTCATATATGTGTTGAACAGGAGAGGAGAGAGGACTGACCCCTGAGGCACCCCACATGTGAGGGGTCTCGGGGTCGACCTCTGCTCTCCTGCCAACACAAATTGCGATCGACCGGAGAGGTAGGAGGAGAACCACCGTAGTACGTTGCCCCTCACCCCCAACCCCTCCAGCCGATGCAATAGGATACCATGGTCGATGGTATCAAAAGCCGCTGAGAGGTCTAATAGGACCAGGATGGAGGAGCAACCCCCATCTCTGGCCCTCCAGAGATCATCTACCAACGCGACCAATGCCGTCTCGGTGCTGTGCCCGGGCCGGAAGCCGGACTGCCGCGGGTCCAGATAATCAACTTCCTCCAAGTGACGGGGAAACTGTTGTGCCACCACACTCTCTACAACCTTCGCCAAAAAGTGAAGGTTGGAGACCGGACGGTAATTAACCAATAATGCTGGGTCCAGAGAGGGCTTCTTCAGGAGGGGCCTCACCATAGCCTCTTTAAGGGAGGCGGGCAAGAAACCCTCACTCAGAGAAGCGTTGACAACCTCCTGGAGCCAGCCTCGTGTCACCTCCCAGGATGCCAGTACAAGCCAGGAGGGACACGGGTCCAATAAACATGTGGTGGCTCGCAGTCGCCCACGTAACCTGTCCATATCCTTGGAAGTAACAGAGTCAAACTCTTCCCACAAAACTGTCTCAAGACCTGCCTCGGGGCATCCCACTGGACCATCGATGGAGACTAACTCGCTCTGAATCTGAGCGATTTTATCCTGCAGATAAATCCCAAATTCCTCTGCTCTACCCTGTAATGGGGTTTCCCACACCCTCTGTTGTCTTCACCTGCTTATGATTCCCTGCAAATGGCATTGAGAAAAATCCTGCCTATCTCTCCAACCCATAGGGTGTCCTTAGGCATCCATAATGATAGCCATTGATACCCTTGTTCTCCATGAACTCGTCTAATCCTTTCTTAAAGGTGTCGAGGCTGACAGCTGTCACCACTTCTTCTGGCAGGGAGTTCCATAGACCAGTGATCCTCTGGGTGAAAAAGTACTTCCTCTTATTTGTTTGAGGTCTAGGTATCAAAAATTTCATGGAGTGCCCCCTAGTTTTAGTGTTGTGCGATAGGGAAAACAGTTTTTCCTTTTCTACTTTGTCCACACCATGCATGATTTTATAGACTTCAATCAGGTCACCTCTCAGGTGCCGTCATTCTAGAGTGAAGAGGCACAGCCGTTGCAGCCTCAGATGGTAAGGAAGGTGTTCTAGCCCCCTAATCTTTCTGGTTGCCCTCCTCTGCACCTTTTCCATTTCCATAATATCCTTCTGAAGGTATGGTGACCAGAACTGTACACAATACTCCAGATGGGGCCTCACCATAGATTTATAAAGAGGCAAAATGACACTTGCTGACTTATTTTCTATACCCTTCCTAAGGATCCCTAGCAATGAGTTTGCTTTTTTCACTGCTGCGGCACACTGGGTTGAGGCCTTAATTGAGCTGTCCACCAGGACACCAAGGTCCCTTTCCTGGCATGCAGAGCCATTTCTCCAGGCACACGAGCTGTCGCCTATGGCTCTTCTGGGTTCCGGCGTGCTGGCCAGCTGGTCTTCACGCACGCGGGGGAGCTGGAAACCAGAAGAGCAGTCACCCAGTCCGCATGCATGCGCCGGGTTTCCGGCATACGCGTATGCACACACTCCCATTTCAGCACTTGGTGCAGAAAAAGTTTGCCAACACTGATTTAGGGAAATGTCGGAAGAAAAGAGGAATGTTTTCTTTCCCTTTTAAGCAGTTCTTTCTTGCTTGTCCCATGTCAGATGTACTCCGAAGGAATTCATGAAAAAGAATGTTGTTGCCATTATAACTAAGGAGAGGGAGGGAGGGAGGGAGAGGGAGAGGGAGAGATATGAACTGAATCATGGAGCATGGTCAGGAGGAAGAATGTGAGGCCATGGAAGACAACTACTGGATCTGGAAGGCCAAATTGTTTAAATAAATAATAAAATAAATGTCTGAAGGTCTGATGAGTTTCATTTAGCTCATCCTTCTCTATCTTCCTTCTCTATCTTCAGATACTTTTACAAACTATGCTACTGTGGTTCTCTAGTTCTGCTATTCATGAAGAGGCATCTTCATACTAATCAAGCTCTATGGCTTAGCAACATCACACCCAAACTGGGTTTCGGTATCAAACGTCCTCAAAATGTTTCTATTTAGGCAAATCCATTCATCATTCTCCAATCAATAGAGAATAGCTACTGGCACTGCCTGCCAGACCCTGAATTTATTTCTCCTCTGTAGGCATGTTGCTTTGCTCATGCATTAATCCACTGCAATGTCCCTAAATAAAAATCAGCATAACAAGAGCATTTAAGAAGGACCCTGCTAAATCCTCTGGTCTCATCAGGTCCTATAAATCTTCTGCTGGATCAGGCCAAAGGCTCCTGTGGTCCAGCTTTCTGGGTCTCATACTGGGCATTCAGAAGCATGCAGGAAGCTCACAAACATAGAAGAACAATAGTGATGTTGCTTTCTAGCAGTCCATAAACCAGCAGAATGCCCAGTCCTTTATAAATTGGTTGCCTCGTTTAAGAGCAGCCACGGGGCTGCCATCTATTAGGGTTTAATTCTGTCTTCTAGAAGGAATCCTCAACTTACAACCATTTGTTTAGTGGCTGTTCCAAATTATGAGACACTCATAATTTGAATGACGTATGACTGGCCCTCATCAGGATCCCTAGGGCCATCTGGTCAAAATTCATGCACATGGCCAAGCCGTATATGTTTACAAAGGTTGCTGTGTTCTGGGGTGATGTTTATGGCCATTTGTGAGCTTTCCTGCCAGCTTCCAACAAGCAAGCCAATGGGGGAAGTCAGATTCACTTAATGGCAGCCTGTTTCCCTTAACTGGAGTGATTCGTTTGAAAACTGTGGCAAAAAAAAGGTAATAAAATAAGGCACAACTCATTTAACAACTGTCTTGCTTAGCTATGGAAATTTTGGATTCAACTGTGGTCATAAACCAAGGATTACCTGCACTTGTATCACATCTTTTTTCTGAATCTGCTTTCACTCCCAAATTTAAAAAGCAGCAGTTGCTCTTGTTTGGATTCAGCTTTTTTGCAAGCAGGGCTTTCTTTGATATTTTAATTCGATCGCAATCATGTGACCAGTCTACTATATAAGCTATTAATATAAGCCATTAATGGTCCTTCAGTCTTGATTTCTCATTTATAAGAGGGCTTTGCTTCACTCACTGGCTATTAGAGAAGGGGAAGAGACTGATTGTAAACTGCTCAAAAATGATGGACATTAGAAATGATGGATCAAGTTCCGTCTGGGTCTGAAACAACCAGAAGCTTGTCCCCAAATTGGACATTGCTTGTCTGTGTTTGTTGGGTTAGTTTAAACAAACTTGCTCCTTGTCCAGGCTATTTTAGCCCAGCAAATTTGGCTCAAGGGAGGGGGGGTGCAAAATGACACACTTCCTGAAAAGTTGAATTCACAAAGAGGAGCGGAATAAGCCATTTACATTCAGAATGATCTAGGCGGGTGTCCCAAAGCTGTGTACCTGGCAATAGGCATTAACATCCCCCCCCCCCCCCAAGATGTGCTAATCCGTGGTTCCTTTCACACATCGCTGAAGCTTAGCCAGGAACTGAACAGCTTCATGAATTGCCTAGCAGAACCCCACCAAGGTTTACTCATGCTAATGGCGTTATAGACACTTCCTCCTTTGCCAAACTTCAGCGACTGCTGATCACACAAATCTGGGTATGATTCAGAAACAATGGGGACTGTACCAAACCCACTGTGAATGCCATCACTCCACTACTTCGTTGTCCAATTATTTCTTCTTGTCATGGTTCAAATCTGGAGAAGTTGCCCAGTTCAGGGTTCAATAATATGCAAGTTTCTCAATTCATTTCTGTGAGGGTTGCATGCTGGAATAAGAAGAGAAAATTGTTTCCAGCACACGCTAAAGTATTGCTATTATAACTGCTTCCCTGATGCAAAGATTGGGACAAATAGTTTATCCTTGTGCCCTCCCCTCGCCAGATCTTGAGATGAAGTGACCTATAAATCCAATTATCCTTCCTCCGTTCACATTGGAATAATTTTTATAGCTCAGAATATGCTTATATCAAGGCAGGATTTCTTAGCCATTGTTTATTGAATAAATCATAATTAGCTAGGTGTGCACAACATGCTAAGTCAAAGACCATGCTTTACAAATCACAACTGCTGGATTTAAACAATATTTTAAGCCAGAGAATTGATTAATTTTGTTATATATTATGTGTGAGCCAATCAATATGCATTATGTATTTGTTTGTCTTGGGTGGGGGATATGTTTCCTAGTCTAAAATATTGTTCTTGAAGTTTGGACAAAATTATCTATCTTATATTATTGGAAATTATAGCATATAAGTGGCTTCTAGATCTCTTTGAAACATTGAGCCTTCAGTCAAGATTTATTAATTAGTTCAACTGCTACGAACTTGGGAGACTTCAATATTTGGAGTCTTCTCTAGAGAATGACCATTATCTGGACCAGCCTCAGAGGGCAGCTGTTTACAGTTTCAGTCTGGTACAATTTTAAACTATATTTGACAATACAAGTACCAAATGAAACAACAACATGGATAACTGTTATAGGCATTTTGGATCAGATGAAAAGATGATGTTAGTTCCTTATCTAGGGTTAGTGCCGGTTAGTGCAGGGCTATTGAGCAAGCTTTCCACAGCAGGCAATGCACTGGAGACCAGTAAGTTCCCAGGGCATAGAGGATGATAAGTTTGGGCATGCACATAGAGACAGATGGCAGATTTGCAATAAACCCTCTGGACACAGCTGTCCCAGGATTGACAGCCTGGCTCTAGTGCAGATGAACTTAGTCAATGAGGAAATGCTGGCAAGGCTCTCCAAAACAAATGTGCCAACGTTTTCAAAAGGCCAAATTGCCCACTAGGAAATAGCAGGGGAAGAGGCAGGGCAGGAGTAAGGATGTGACCAAATCTTGCAGGATTCTAAGCGTGCTTTGCCAGAGGAAAGATATATAATAGCAGGTGCTCAAAGTTGCCAGAAGGACACATAGAAAGCATGGGGTCTGACATGACGTCCTAAATATAGCATAGGTCCTCGAATTCAGTCACCAGATAGATATCCGATCTGACATTACTAGGCATAGGCTAAAAGTTCTATTTTAGGGCAGGGTAGAGAGGGGTGGGGCCTGTCTCCCGTGGTAAGAGTCCAGGCATCTCCCTTACAATAGGAAAAGATGCAGCCAAAATAGGCAGCAATTGCAGTCCTTTGTGGTAACGTCATCTTGTAAGGGCCACCCTTGAAGAGACCCTGTACAAAGACCCATTTGGTAACTCTTCCAGCCTGTGTAACCTAGTGGCCATAGTGACAGCCAGAGAAGCAATGTTGAAGCCAGCTTAAGCTAGCTTGAGGTCATTGTATTATTTATTTATTTATTTATTTATTTATTTATTTATTTATTTATTTATTTATTTATTTATTTATTTATTTATTTATTTATTTATTTATTTATTTATTATTTATTTATTTATTTATTTATTTATTTATTGAATTTATACCCCGCCCTTCTCCAAATGGACTGAGGGCGGCGCACAGGAAAATCAAAAACATACAAAACATATAAAACTATTTCTTTTTTTTTTCTTTTTTTTTCAACTTATTCCACTAAGGGCCTGTGCTAAAACCGTATTAAAATCCCCATTTTAAAACTGGCGGTGTTGGAGGCTGCGCAAGGCCGGCTAGTTGGAAAAGATGTGTCTTCAGACACTTGCGGAAGAGGCGGAGGTCAGAAATGGTACGGAGTTCAGGGGGCAGGTCGTTCCAAAGGGTTGGTCCTGCCACAGAGAAGGCTCTCCCCCTGGGTGTCACCAGTCGGCATTGCCCGGCCGACGGCACCCTGAGGAGGCCCTCCCTGTGGGAGCGTATCGGTCCAAGGGATGTATGGGGCAGGAGGCAGTCTCGCATATAACTAGGCCCCGAGCCATGGAGCGCTTTAAAGATGGTCGTTAGGACCTTGAAGCGCACCCAAAAGACCACAGGAAGCCAGTGCAGCTCGCGCAGGATAGGTGTTATATGGGAGTGTTTAGGCGCTCCCGTAATTACCCGCGTGGCCGCATTCTGGACTAACTGTAGCCCTTGGGTGCACCTCAAGGGAAGCCCCATGTAGAGAGCATTACAATAGTCGAGTCGAGACGTGACGAGTGCTTGAGTGACCGTGCGTAAGGCCCCCCGGTCCAGTAAGGGGCGCAATTGGCGCATCAGGCGTACCTGATGGAACGCCCCCCTGGCCACGGCTGCCACATGCTCCTCCATAGACAGCCAGGAGTCCAGGAGGACACCCAAATTGCGCGCCCTCTCCACGGGGGCCGGTGTTTCGCCCCCAATGGCCAGAGTTGGAATAATCTGGCTGAAACAGGGTGCCGGAAGCCACAGCCACTCAGTCTTGGACGGGTTGAGCCTGAGTTTGTTACTACCCATCCAGATCCGTATGGCCTCCAAACACCGGGACATAACCTCGACGGCATCGTTGGGGTGGTCTGGGGTGGATATGTACAACTGAGTATCATCAGCGTACAGATGATATCCCACCCCAAAACCACGGATGATCTCACCCAGCGGCTTCATATATGTGTTGAACAGTAGGGGCGAGAGGACTGACCCCTGAGGCACCCCACATATGAGGGGCCTCGAAGTCGACCTCTGCCCCCCTGCCAACACATATTGCGACCGACCAGAGAGGTAGGACGAGAACCACCGCAAAACGGTGCCTCCCAGCCCCAACCCCCCAGTCGGCGCAATAGGATACCATGGTCGATGGTATCAAAAGCCGCTGAGTGGTCTAATAGGACTAGGATAGAGGAAAATCCTCTATGCCGCGCCCTCCAGAGATCATCAACCAACGCGACCAATGCCGTCTCGGTGCTGTGCCCAGGTCGGAAGCCGGACTGGCACGGGTCTAGATAATCAACTTCCTCCAAGTGTTGTGGAAACTGTTGAGCCACCACACTCTCAATAACCTTCACTAAAAAGTGAAGGTTGGAGACGGGATGATAGTTCTCTAATAATGCTGGATCCAGGGACGGCTTCTTGAGGAGGGGCCTCACTACCGCCTCTTTCAAGATGGCAGGCAAGGACCCCTCACTCAAAGATGCGTTGACAATGCCCTGTAGCCAGCCTCGTGTCGTCTCCCAGGATTCCAGTACAAGCCAGGAGGGACACGGGTCCAATAAACATGTGGTGGCCCTAAGTCTCTTTGACAACTTGTCCATATCTTTGGAAGTAACAAAATCAAACTCCTCCCATGATGGTGTCACAAGAACAGCCTCGGCACGCTCGACTGGGCCACTGTCGATGGAGGGTAACTCGCTCCGAATCCGAGTGATTTTCTCAATCTTTGTGATTGTACTTTATGCCTGTCCATCTACATGCATTCAAATGTAGATCCTGTCTTTCTTCTAAAAGCTCAAGGCAATTTGAAATGATCTCTTAGGCTCAAGAGCAGCAATCCTGTAGCTGTGTTCACACAACTCAGTAAACTCACAGCCTCACCTATTGCACTGCGAGACTAGTACAGGAGGCAGGAAATTGGTTAACACCCATTTCAAGACCTTTTCAACTCCTCCATATAGAGAACTTGTAAAGAGCCTCCATTTTCACAAGGCGCGAGGAACCCTAGGATATTATCTTTGCTATGGATGAAGAAAGACCTAGTTAACATTCCAGTCCAGATGTTATCAGTTTCTGATACAAGGATGAATTGGTGAGGAGGTAATTAAGGACTCTATGATCATCTGGGGAAAGAATCTCGGGTCCTCTCCCGACCTGGATAAATGGGATGAGATTTGGACCAAAAATATGAAGCTCACACTGGCAACCTCCTTTAAGGAAAATATCTATAAAATGGTCTATCGCTGGCACCTTCCGCCGGCAAGGATTGCTAAAATGTATCCAGGAACGTCCCCAGAGTGTTGGAAATGTGGAAATAATAAAGGGACTTACTATCACCAATGGTGGACTTGTCCCCAAGCAGGCAAATATTGGTCAAAGATTAGGAAATGGATCATAGAGACAGAGGCGTAGCGTGGGGGGTGCAGGGGGGGCGGCCGCACCGGGCACAACATCTGGGGGAGCGTGCTCCAGAGACCCGACTCGGAAGCTCTCCTCCGTGGGTCTCTGGAGTTGGCGGCGGCGCCTGGGCACTCCTGGGCCGGCGAGAGTCGGGGAGCGAACAGCGGCCAGTAGGGGCCAAACCCTCCCGGGCCATCCCCCGGCTGAGGCCAGCGCCGGCTCCTCGCACCCGCCAGCGCCACCCGAGGGGGCCAGGCGAGACTTAAAGGTGCAGGTCTTTCGAAGCAACGGCCGTGCGGAGACCCTGGAAGACTCCTCCGTTCCGAGCCAGCCAGAGGAGCCGTGACCTGGGCCCCGCAGCGGCCCGGGAAGACCCTCTTGCCCCGGCTTTCGGGCCGTCACCCTCCGTAGAAAGGAGCGTCGGGTGTCCCAGGCCCGGACCACGCAAAGGGCGCCCGCTTCTCCCCAAGGCGAGGCAACAAGTGTCGGACCCGGATGGCCGAGCCCTTTGGGCAGCGGCTGCCCGCCGGATCCTCGCGGGAGGTGCGTGGGCTCGACACCACAAGAAGAGCTGCCTCCCCCGAGTGCTAAAATCCACGGGTTAGGGGGCGCAAATAACTTGCCTTGCCCAGGGTGCTGACAACCCACGCTACGCCACTGCATAGAGACTACAGGTTATGCAGTCGAGATGAAACCAGAGGTCTTTTTATTGGGGATGAAACCCGATAAAATAAACAAGGACAAATGGTATCTGACCCTCCACATTATTACAGCAGCTAGGATATTATTTGCACAGGAATGGGAAAACGAGTTGCTACCCTCAGAAAGTAAATTGATCTGGAAAATTACAGAATGTGCGGAAGCAGACCGTCTAATGAAACTACTCAGGAACCAGAAGGATACAGATTACTACAACTGTTGGAATCTATGGTACAACTGGATGAATCACAGAAAAGGAAATCAAATATAGTCCTAATTACTCTCTGGAAGTTACTGGTTTAATGGATGTATATTCAGACATGCTTGTTGCAATATATTGTTGGTGTATGCATAATGGAAAAATCTGTCTTTTTAAAAAAATGTAAATAAACTTATTTGTAAAATAAAATAAAAACATTCCAGTCAGTTGTTTTATCTCAAATACATCCAAGTCTTTGAGCAAGTTTGACTTCTTTGACTTGTT
Source organism: Rhabdophis nuchalis (assembly GCA_039707465.1). Classification (NCBI taxonomy): domain Eukaryota; kingdom Metazoa; phylum Chordata; class Lepidosauria; order Squamata; family Natricidae; genus Rhabdophis; species Rhabdophis nuchalis. The sequence continues at coordinate 76,153,781 of CM077644.1, forward strand.
GACTAGATCATCAGACTTATTTTTTCTGTTTGCACAACATACCATTCTACCCAAACCCTTCTGTGACATAGTCAAGCTTATCTTGTCAATAGGTTGCTTTGGACCAATCACTTTGTCTCAGTCCAACATGCAGGACCTGTTCTATGGTTGAGTGGGGACTTGATACTGCATCTCCTTGGTCCCAGCTCAACAGCTTAACCATATTGACTCCCATTGAAATTCTTATCAGGGCATAGAGAAAATTAAAATAAGCTATCTTCAGCTATTCAATGTTTTGTGGAGAGGTAAGTTGATGGAGGATCCGTTGCAAGTATCACCAGCAGGTCCATGTCAAGTCTTGACAGTAACCTTTTTGAATAACCATGATTTATTTATTTATTTTATTTTATTAAATTTATACCCCGCCCTTCTCCTTGCAAGGACCCAGGGCGGCGCACAGGCAATATTAAAAAACCATACAAAATACAAAGATATTATTAAAAAACTATTAAATTCTATCCCGTGCTAAAAACCATTATAAACCCTAAGAATTTAACATTTATCCACATTTAAAAGTCAGAAAACGGCGGTTATGCTAGGCCGGCTTGTTGGAATAAATAAGTCTTGAGACGTTGGCGGAAGAGGCGGAGGTCCGAGGTGGTGCGTAGTTCGGGGAGTAGGTCGTTCCAGAGGGCTGGGCCCACCACAGAGAAGGCCCTTCCCCTAGGCGTCGCCAACCGGCATTGCCTGGCCGACGGTACCCGGAGAAGGCCCTCTCTGTGGGAGCGGATCGGTCGAAGGGATGTATGGGGCAGGAGGGGGTCTCGTATGTAGCTAGGCCCCGAGCCATGGAGCGATGTAAAGATGGTCGTCAGCACCTTGAAGCACACCTGAAAGGCCACAGGTAGCCAGTGCAGCTCGCGCAGGAGAGGTGTTACGTGGGATTGCCTTGAGGCACCCATAATCACCTGCGCAGCCGCATTCTAGACTAACTGTAACCTTCGAGTGCACCTCAAGATTATTTACATTATCTCAGCTTTCCACAACCTGACTCCTTCCCAATGTGATGGGCTCCATGTCCCATAATTCCAAACCATCAAGCTCATGCTTCCTATAGAGTAAAGAAACTATGATCCACTATATTTGAAGAATGCTAAGTAGAGGGAAACCAGGCTAGAAGGATATTTGTTGAGTCTAAAGATTTTACAGCAGTAGCCTTCTTCGTGAAAATTGGCAAAGCATCACTCCACCTGATTATAGACCATGTGATCTATAATGGTGGTCTATATGTGGTCTATAATAATATGATCAATCCTTTAAATGCAGCTCTGGTTGGGAGAAAACACTGCATCTGTACATTGACCATGCGTATTCTCCCCCCCCCCCCCCCCCGTGGTGAGTACAGAGTGAATCGTTATCTAAATGAATGTTTAACAAAGCAATAAACCTGTTTGAGAAATAAATTGATTGTATTGTAAGGTTATGCTTTGAGTCTGTCTATACTAGAAGAAAGGATCCTAGTCATTAGGTTTATATACAGTGTGAAACACCAGGCTGCATAACAATTTATGCAATTAGTGGCCTTAATTCTCATGAAGAACTGCCTGCTAGTATACAGTATATTACTGTATATTACTATACTGACTGGGAACTTACAATAGTTCCCAGTCAGCAAAAATAATTTCGGCTCTATAGCAGCATAATGAAATAATTATATGCAAGGGAGGACTTCTGATCTTTTTAATTATTCTATTCCTCTTTTTTAAAGGAGCTATTTGAAAATGCACTCTCATAATTGATTGCTATAAATCAGTCAAAAGCATTCTAAGGATCATAAATATTCTAACTTTTAAAAGACAAAGAAATGCTAAATATTCAATGAAATCCTTCAACATTCAGAAAATTTAATCTAGGGTAAAAGGATAGAGTGCTCTTTTGAAAATAAAAAGTAAATTTGTTGTCCCGTGAAAAATGAAATATCCTGAATGTCAGTAACAGAAATGGAATTAACAAGAGATCCTTTTATTGTTTTTTAAGGTCATTAGGCTGTGAATTCTATAATTATGGAAATTGTCAGTCCAGTTCTGTAGAATGTTTGCTCCCATCCATAAGGTATTGAAATGTTCAATCAGTCTCTCTCTCGTGGGAAAGTTAGGTCATAACTGTAAGTGTACCAGCAAAATTGAATTAAGCAAAGAGATTTCATTAGTATTTATAGCCAGAAGGCATCTGTAAAAGTACAGGGCAAAGAAGTTATGTAGAAGTCAAAGGAGAAAAATGGGTTTCTGGTGACAAAGGCAAATCTGAAAGAGATATAAATGTATAGTGAATAAAGGCTATTGAACGCTGTTCGGAAGAAGGAGTTGCAAAGATGTCAAATATTGATTTTCTCGAGTATGCCGTTGGACTACATATGTAATTGTTTGGATTCGCTGTCTTCGTGATACAACAATATTTGTTGTCAAAGGTTAAAAAGCAAGATACAAAATACTCCAAAAGTCAGGGATGTGCCACAGAATTATAATAATTTTATCACCAAGATTCCAGAACGGGAGATGCATTATTTTCTCTTGTAATTACGTATTTCCAGAAAAACCTAAAATGTGAAATTTGATTTTGTAAAAAAGTGAGCTCGCATTCAAAAGATCATGGGAGCAGCTGCAGTGTGACCTTGATATTGAGGGAAATAGACTATATTGATTCAAATGTCAATACAAACCCAACAGATTCTACCCTCACCCTATTGTGGCAGGATGTGTACACAAACTATGTTGTGGTTTGGACTTTGGTTTGCACATCAGAATAAGCCTTAAACTATACAAAATGATTCACAGGTTTTCGATTGGATGTTATTACCATACCTATTATCTTTCTACTATTGATCCATTGTTACATCCATGTTAAGAAATTTCGTTATGCTTCATATAAACATTACAAATTCTATATTAAAAAATCAATATCTTTGAAATAAAAAGCATGCAATTTAATGTCTTTATGTGGCTCTTGGTGCACATCTCTGTTTCTAGACATATTAAGATCATTCTATTAGTCCATGGACACAAACAACAGTCTAGAATTCATTTCAAAATTTCTACTAGTTGCATTAAGAATGATTGGATGCATACATCACATTAAACCAGTGCTTCTCAAATAGTGGGGTGGGCCCCCCAGGGGGGGCGTGAGGCTCCGTAAAGGGGGGCGCGTTTGACCTCGGCAGTTTAGTTTAATTAAGGATTTAATTTTTTTTAAATTTCTAATGCACTTTAAATCTTTTCTGCTACAGTTAATAAAGCTATTCTTTGTTGTAAATTGATCCACATTTCTTTCTTTTTTTATTCTCTTATACGTTAATAAGGATACAGTGTTATGCAGAGGTGTACTTATAACAATTTTATAGACAAATGATACTATTTACAGTCGCGCGGGGGGGCGCGAAATGTTTTCTTCTTCCTAGGGGGGGCATGACAGAAAATAATTGAGAAGCACTGCATTAAACCAATGCATCGTTTGCTTGGTTTAGAGTGAGCTTATTGTATGGATTCAATAGTTGTCATTTGAAAGCCATGTATATAGTATTATATACACCTTGCCATGAATCTTATTTAAAAAAATAGCTTAATGCTGCGTGTGAATCCACATACTGGCTGGGACCACGTATCATTCATTCAGTTATTCTTTCAGTTATTTGTTCATTCAATATGTATGTGTTCTCCCACATGACATATGATTTTGTATAATGAGCAACAAATTGAAATAATTCCCCAAAAAACACCATCATATCTGAGGCGGCATATATATTTCCATCAATAGTTCCAAAATGGGCTCACTTATATTTCATATATGAATATCGGGAAGCTGGGGGGAAATTTAAGTTCTAAATACCTACAAGTGTGTCAGAAAAGCTAACTTAACTTATTGAAACTTTCTAAGGAAGTGCGTAGAGAATTAGGATCAAACAAATCTCGTAGATAGAGGGCCGTGATGGTGAACCTATGGCACGGGTGCCACAGGTGGCACGCGGAACCATTTCTTAGGGCACGCGAAGCGTTGCCCTGTCAACTCCAGCATGCATGTTTGCGCTGGCCAGCTGATCTAGGCCTTCTTTTGAGGCCGGTTTTCGCCCTCTGGAGGCTTCAGGGAAGCTCCTGAAGCCTCTGGAGGTGGGGGGATGGCTGTTTCCATCCTCCCCAGGCTCCTAGAAAGCCTCTGGAGCCTGGGGAGGGTGAAAAAAGCACGCCAAAAGCAGGGGGTCACACACATAGCATTATGGGTGTGGCACGCCCATGTACGACCCCCTTGCGCTCCCCCTGCTTTTGGCACACTTTGGCACACTAGCCAAAAAAGGTTAGCCATCACTGATATAGGGTATCCTTCTGGAGGCAGGCACAATGATAAAGAAGGTATGTTTCCTGAGACTCATTGAATGGCATTGTTTAGTCAAGGGGCCTTAAACACTTTGTCAGGTCCTTCTCACCACCATCACTAATCACCACCACTCTGTGTTGAACTTGAAGTGGGGGGGAAACAATAAGTAAAGCATATTCACAAAAACACAAGAAAAACAAAGTTTTACAATGATAGAATAGAATAAAATAGAATAGAATAGAATAGAATAGAATACAATAGAATAGAATACAATAGAATAGAATAGAATAACAGAGTTGGAAGGGACCTTGGAAGTCTTCTAGTCCAACCCCCTGCGCAGGCAGGAAACCCTATCCCTATACCATTTCAGACAAATGCTTGTCCAATCTCTTTTTAAAAACTTCCAGTGTTGGAGAATTCACAGCTTCTGGAGGCAAATTGTTCCACTGGTTAATTGTTCTAACTGTCAAGAAATTTCTCCTTAGTTCTAAGTTGCTTCTCTCCTTGATTAGTTTCCATCCATTGCTTCCTGTCCTGCCCTCAGGTGCTTTGGAGAATAGCTTGGCTCCCTCTTCTTTATGGCAGCCCCTGAAATATTGGAACAATGCTATCATGTCTCTCATAGTCCTTCTTTTCATTAAACCAAACATACCCAATTCCAGCAACCGTTCTTCATATGTTTTATCCTCCAGTCCACTAATCATCTTCATTGTTCTTCTCTGCACTCTTTCTAGAGTCTCAACATTTGTAGCTTGGGGTTGAACTGTGGGATCCCTGGTGTTCTCCGAACCTAATTGTTTTCTTGCAGACATTTCATTCATGAAATGAAATTTAAATTTATTTATAAAATTTATTTGCCCCCCCATCTTGAACTCAAATACGCTGGGCAGCTTACAACATACAAACATCAAAAAACTTTAAAGTTATACTTTGTATTAAAAAACCCAAAGCAGATAAAAAACATTATCCCTTCGGCCGATCCGCTCCCATAGAGAGGGACTTCTCCGGGTGCCGTCCACTAGGCAGTGCCAGCGGGCGACGCCCAGGGAAAGCGCCTTCTCTGTGGCGGGTCCAACCCTCTGGAACGACCTACCCCCCGAACTCAGAACTATCACGGACCTCCGCTCCTTCCTCCAAAACTTGAAGACATATTTCTTCCATCTTGCCGGCCTGGCCTAATCCACACCATCAAGCTTGCAGACTGAAGCCTAAATTGTTTTAATTTGGATTTTAAGGGGTAAGAGTTTGAGGATTTTTAGCACAGGGTTATTAGTATTTAATCTGTTTTTAGTATTTATGTATTGCTATGTTTTTATATTTCCATTTTAATTTCCTGTGCACCGCCCCGAGTCCCTTCGGGGAGAGTGGCGCGGTTTATAAATTTAATAAAATAAATAAATAAATAAAATTATCACATAAAATCATGGGCACAAGATAGCAAAGAGGGACACTTGAGGAGGGAGGTGGGGGTTGAATCTAATTAATCAACAACCTCCAGGATGAAGCTCCCCTGTTGGATCCCCAAGCTGTCTGGCAGAGCTAAATCATAAGGCTCTTAAAAACACTCTCACTTTTAGGGGGTAAGATGTTCCAGAGGAGAGAAACCATGGCAGATAAGGTTCTTCTGCTGGAACCCGCCACCTGAAATTCCTTGCCTGACAAGATCCGCAGTATGTCTCCACTGCAGGTGCAGGTGGGTTAGGCCAGTCTCGTTGGGGTGAGACAAGTAGCCTAGACCCATACCATGCAGACATTTGCACTGATGACGTTGCCTAGTTTGATAATGAAATGCCTGCAAGAAAACAACCAGGCTCACAGAGCACCAAAGACCCCAAAGTTTTACACGCTATGTAAAACCAGTCAACTGTTATTCATCTGTTAAATCTAGGTCTTTAAAAACATTCAGCATAATTTTCTGTACTCCTTTGTCATCTTACAAAGTTAATCCCTCTGCCATCAAACTACAATACTGCATGGGAAAGAAGAATAGGATGAATGCCAGGGTGATGGAGTTGGAGAGTCAAAGATATGGTGGTAGGAAGAGAAAGGAAAAAAAGTGATCAGATTCATATCTTGGATACAGCAACCTATGCAAATAGTCCTCCACTTGCAACAGTTTGCTTAGTGACTGCTGTGGCCTAGAGGTGGAGCTCTTGCCTCACAAACAAGAGGTTGTGAGTTCGATCCTAGGTAGAGGCAGATGTAGGGTCTCCTGCTTGGGCTAGATGACCTGCAAGGTCCCTTCCAACTCTGTTAATCGGGTGAAAGTTATAATGGCACCGAAAAAGTCACTTATGACCATTTTCCACACTTATGACTATTGAATCATCTCCATGGTCCCATGATTTACATTCAGATGCTTGACAACGAACTCACATGTATGAGACTTGCAGTGTTCTGGGGTCATATGATCTCGTTTTTCAACCTTCTGACAAGCAATATCATTGGGGAAACCGGATTCACTTAACAATGTGTTATTAATTTAACAACTACAGTGATTCACTTAACAACTGTGGCAAGTAAAATCATGAAATGGGGAAAAACTCACTGAACAACTTTTTCACTTTACAACATAAATTTTGGGCTCAGTTGTGGCCATAAGTTGAGGAGTACCTGTACAACCTTTGCCAAACTGAAATAATTGAGGAAACTTATGGTTTAACGACACATAAGTAAACATGTTGCACAAGTATACCTAATCCCTTAAGGCAGTGGTTCTCAACCTTCCCAATGCCACGACCCTTTAATATAGTTCCTCATGTTGTGGTGACCCCCAACCATAAAATTGGTGTCTCAGTTCCTAAGACCATCGAAAATATGGGAAAGGGTCGTTGGACCTCTGTGAAAGGGTCATTGGACCCCCCTCAAAGGGGTTGCAGCCCACAGGTTGAGAACCGCTTCCTTAAGGCCTCAAACATGAACACAGTGGTTTTTGGCATAGATTTTGTGGCCTAAAGGGTTAATTCTGTGTTATCCTCAGTTGCTCAGTTGTTACACAGAATGAAATGGGTTTGTTTTTGGTTATTTTACACAGGTGTTTTTCCTTTAGTTGACAAAGACCTGCCTTTTCAAACATCCTGGTGTTTTCACCGGGGAAAGAAAAGATGATTTTAAAACCCACAAACACCTCAATGGTGCTTTGGCAGAGCCATTTAAGTGGAAAGTTGTCCAATTTAGCAAGCCATCAGCCTGCTATGCATTACAATCCCATCCATTCCCTCAGCCTGCTAATCTTTCCTGCTTGTTCTGCTCCAACTAAAGAGGCTGGAAGTTTTTGGAGCCCTGCTGGCAAAATACAATGTTGCCTAAGCAAGCATTAAGAGATTATGGTAATGCCAGCCATGCTTTCCCTAAATATATGGTTTCATTAATCATGCCATATTGAGATAAACCTGTCAGTGGGCAGAGGAAACCAGAAATCAAATACTGTGAAAGTTCTGACAGAGTGTTAAATAGAAACCCTTTAAAATGGAATTTAATTTACTGTGATATTATAGATATTTATGCATCAATAGGCAAGTGCAAATTGAGTTCAGGGGTCAGCTGTGGTGCTTGAAAAATAAAAGCTCAGGAATGAAACAAAAGGTGACAGTTACCTGGAAGAGAAATTAGAGTTTACTAACCCAAATATCAGTGTCCAGTGATTAGTATTGTGTGGAAGGCATAAAAGCAGCTTGTAAATTTGGGCAACAGACTAGATACCTGTTAAGGCAACCAGATCAAAGGCTTCCCGTTCTAGTGCAAATCACAATTGACATGTAAACGTATGGTAAATGATGGAAGCAGAGAATGGCACAAATTATCTAGGAAGGCACTTGTTCCTTTATGGAAAGTGATACTGCAGCCATAGTCAAAGTAAAGTGTTTTGACTCAAGTCATCATAAACTCAGGTCCTGATACTGTGGCAGCTGGGATCTGAAGTCATCTTTCGGCTGTCTTGGAGATCTCTTTAGTGGCTATTGGCATCTATTTAGTCTTTTGGTTAAATCCTTCATGCTGCCTGTGAGGATAAAACAGGAAGGAATTCATAATTACGATCTCGAAACATGGAGGAAAAAATGGAAATTGTCAAAACAAAGTTAATTTTATATGGAATTCATCTGAGTGAGCGGTTGGTCTCACATATTACAAAAAGATATAATGTGGAGGGATGGTGATGGGGAGTTGACATAAACTTAATATGCTTTGTAACCCAGCTATGGTGGTTTGTAGACCAGTGGCCTAAAGTATTGCATGAATTCAAAAGGAGATCATGATTTACAAAAGTATACGAAGCCAGTGAACAACTGTGCACCCAAACATTGGGTAAAATTGTTAAGCTCTGTCTTCTTTGCAATAATCTTAATTATGCACATTTAGACTAGGTTCTTGTTATTTTCCTGTTATTGTTTATTCCCTGTTCAGCTTTAGAAGGAAACGTGAAAGAAAACTTACTTGAAAGCTCTGGATATCAAGCAGACATAATTTTATCCGTGAAAAATAACTGTAGGACACAAAAGAAACCAAAGTAATTATTGAGTTCCTTTTTATTAGTGTACTGCTTTCTGCCCAGCTATACAAAGAAAGCCACTGTTTAAGAGTGATCAAAGTGACAAAAGAGAGAAGAAAGGATTACTGGAAGCAACCCAGTGGAGTCTTATGAAAAGATGCTGTTTCTGGATCACACTGATTACCTGATTGCTTTTGTAAGCAACCATTCTCAATTAAAGGCAACCAGGCATAAATAATACTATCGGTATATAGCTGTAGCAGATCTGCATCTAATGTAACTACTTACCTAAATCTAGATAAGCTGAAACACTTTTTCCCTCTTTGTGTATCCATTTTATTCTGAGCAGAAGTTTCTTATAAATGGAATAGAAAGCTTAGACTGTGTTCTTATAATAGTAATTGCCCTGTTACAATGTATTATATAATTCACATTATGGGGTTTATTATGGGCAACCCTTGGGACGGATCTCAGAATACCAAGGATGCTGTAAAATAATCACGATGGTCTTGTTTTAAAAGGTGGTGGGAAAGTGATCTAAAAGCAGGAGGTGGTAAAAATTATCTAATAGTGCCCTTTGAATAAAAACATATGGGCTGGGCGGAGGGTTCTGGGTAACATTTTAAAAGCCTCTGAAAATTTCTTGGCTCTAGGACAGGCCTTCCTGCCTTCCTTCCTTTTCTTCTTTAATGGTGTCAACATGAGCAGATAAGATTGGGGTTGTTTTTGTTTTTGAAAATTAAGTAATGAATTAATTTAATGTTGTCTCACCTTCTTTTGCAAGACCCAGGTGGCTTAAAATTAAAAAGAGGTATTCTAAAGCAGAAAAATAAAAGCAATTTAGCTAAACCCAAAGATCTATGGAAGCACATTCCCATGCAGAACAGCTTTCTCTCCGTCCCAAATTTTAGCCTTTTCCTTACCAACATACAGAATCTCTGTTCTGCCAGGATTTAATTTCATCTTATTTAGCCCATTATAAAAATTATGAGATCCATCAGCTGCTTAGATTGGAACATTTAAATCAGTCATCCCTCCCCTCCCAGAGTTTTGTACCAATGACCTATGTCTAAAACTGAACAGAGAATAATCTGCCTCCGACAGCAAATGTAAAAAGTATCTCCTACATTTTCATATCACTGGTTCCAGCCAAATAATGTGCCATATCCAGTACTTAACCTGGCTAGTGGATAGATCCAGATAACAATTGGAAAAGTCCATTATTATGAGGTTGGATATGAACTCCTGAACCACTCCTCACTGGTAACTTCATCATAGCTTAATGAAGTCCACCAGAACAAGAACCGTAAGGTAGCTGTAAGGTAGATTATTCCCATAAAAGAGTTTGTGCAGACTAGCTCAGAAAGAGGGAGTGCTGTAGAAGAGGTAGACAGTAGACTACTAGGATTCATATATTGTCCTAGTTATCCAAACACAGCTACAAACACTCAAAAGCTCAGCTTCTGAATGGAGGTTTCTAATTCGGCCAATTATGTCAAAAGAAGCATCACTTGTTAAACATCTGGGCATCCAGAAACTGCTAAAGATATAACAGAAGGATAGTAACTAAGGTGAAAAGCCTTAAAACAGTTATTTGTCTTTATTGTCATAATTATCTCTTTGTTTCAGCTATAATAAATATAAAATCTCTGTTCAAAAATGTCTATGTTCTATGGACAAAGTTATTTCTAGACTAAATGTTGATCAAGTACCAATTCAGACTTTTCAAGATTGAGCCAGAATGTATATATTGTGCAATTTAGTCTCTTCCCAAATGTCATCACACTAGACACAGGATTAAGACATATTTGTGACCAAAACCAAGAAAGGGACATGAGGGAGCTGACCTTCAGAATTTCATCAGTCTAAATTGACAAGTTTCTTATGTGATATATTGGCTATGTTTCCACAACAGGTTTATTTGTGATTAACTGAGCCATGGATTGTTCAGTTAACCCAATGTCCTGAGAGTGATATAAAAATAATAATAATACTGAACCATAAACTAGCCATCAGGTCTAGATCTGTATAACATGCTGGGTTAAAATGTGGGTGATTGATTTGCAGTTCTTATGTCATGCATACCTTTCTGCAAAAAACTGTTCTCTTCTTTTTGGATTTTCTGTATGTTTGCTACTGAATATTATTAGAACTTTATGTGTTATGATTCATTGGGTGAATGAAGTACACAACCACTTAGTGCTGAATGAAGTACACAACCACACAAAACTTAGAAGCATTGCATGTCCTATTCAGAAGAAATTCCAAAAACTGTTTGCTAAAAAAAAAATTACTAATGATTCTTCTAGAGGGAAAAAATACCAAAAACATTTTTAAAATTCACAAAAACCAATCCACAATGAAAAGTGCAGTCTTCAAATGAAAAATGTTTGGGACAATACAGAATCTGTATAAGATCAAAAATATGTGGAGATTGTCAAGGAGCTACCAAAAACAACATCCACTAATTTGTACGCTTCTCTCTCCTTAGCTGAAATCAGTGTTCATGACTTCCTATCAGAAAAGCATTGGATAAAACTAGGATTCATGGGTAAATAGCAAGTTGTAAACCATTGTCATGTAACCTGTTGGCCAAAAACCATCTGGATGAGCATTTCAAACTTCTGAAGGACATGGATAGATGAATCAGAAGTGGAAAGCTTGGCAATAAATGTGTAATTATGTCTGACAGAAACTAGTATGATATTTTGCCTATCTGTGTAGTTTCTAAAATGATTGTTGTACCTAACTTAACAGGACTGGATATTACTCATAAGTCCCAAAGGTGCTTTTTCAAGAGCCAACTGGACTTTCTGGTTTTTCTTTGAAGACGTCACGTTTCACTCCTCATCCAAGAAGCTTCTGCAGCTTCAGAGCTGAAGAACAACCATGGTGTCAGGCCTGCAGTCATCTTTTCTTTTGGGTCTTTGGCCTGCCACACTTTCTATTATTCTACTATGCATTTTCTATTGTGGGAAAATGGAAGGGGAGATTGTAAGGAGTTACATACTATGTAGCCATAACAAAATTCTTTCTAAAAAGCCAAGGTCATCCTTTGTCTTTGCACCTCAGCACCTGACTGGAATTGGATGGGTGGAACTGCATGGCAGTGGGAGATTGGGCCATGTGATGGACTTGTGGGGTGGGGGGGGCAAGATCCTGAACTTTCAACTAGGTGGGGAAAACCTAGTTGCTATTTGGATGCTGTTTGGACCCTGACACGTCGCCTGGAGGACTGAGAATTTCCATAAACACTCACACAGAAGGTACAGTTTCCAGCACAACGAGCAAAAGGTAGTGCAGAACAAGTAGTGCTCTAACTTAAACAGGTTTTAGGTATTCTCATAAAAAAAAAGCCATCAACCACAATAAATCAAAACTGAAACCTTAGTAAACCAATCACCAAAGAGTTGCTTTGCATTCATTTATAACACGGATGTCAAACTCACCATGTCATGTTGCTGTCACGTGACGTGTTGCAATATTTTTCCCTTCACGGAACGGGGGTGGAGTGGGGGCCTGTGTGTGACGCATCTGTCCCATGGGCTGCCATTTGACACCCCTGATTTAGAACATCTAGGCCTGAAGGCATTTTTAGCATGTTTGAAGCAGGAACTGTTTCGTCTTATCACGCCAGGACTGCAAACTTGGATCACTTCCATACTGACGCCAGTTCTGGGATGTGAAGTAATGTAACAGCTGGTCTGTTTTGAAATACCCTCCCTTAATGGTCATCTGCAAACTTTGAAAATAGGTGATGCTCCATCTTCCTGAAGTAATATTTGCAGCCATATCGTGGTTTGAAATTCCAGGAATTATACCTCTAACAGAGAAACAATACTACATTTTGCTATGACAAATAATGGGAAGTATCATTTTGAGGTTCTTGGTGCTGTCTTAGCTTGGTGGGTTTTTGCAGACATTTTATTAACAAACTAGGTAACATCATCAGTGCTAGATGTGTTTCTAGCACTGATGATGTAACCTAGTTTGATCATGAAACATCTGCAAGAACACCACCAAAATCAGAGAGCACCAAACTCAGAGAGCTTCAAGCCTGAACTACAAATACTTTCTTCCATAAATATCACTTTATCCAGCCATCCCAAAACTGGCATCTTTTTGAATGTTGGATATCAATTTTCATAATCCCAGCAGCACAGTTTCTGTCTGGGAATTATAGAAGAGATGAAATCCAAAACATCTGAAGAACGCCAGATTGATGCAGATTGGTTTCAGAATAAATCACTGGCTTTTTAAGCCCTGTCCTTTATAAAAAGTTAAAGATAATTTTCTATCTTTGTTTAATCTCCCTCCTTTTATATCTTTATTTTAAAAAAAGTCAAAATTAGAAATTATTCATCCAAGGATAATATGTTAATGTATCAAGAGTTCTACAGACAGTCCTCAACGATTTGACCACTACACTGTTCATTTACTGACCAAAGTTATAATAGCACGGGGAAAATGACTTATGACCATTTTTCACACTTACGACCATTGCAGCAGCCCCATGGCCATGCGATTAAAATTCAGATGCTCAGCAACAGATTCATGTTTATGACGGTTGCAGTTTCTCAGGATGTTGTGATCCCCTTTTGCGACCTTCTTCAAGCAAAGTCATGGGGAAATCTAGGTTCGGTTAACAACCATGTTGCTAACTTAACTGCACTTATGAACTGTGGCAAGAAAGGTCACAAAATGAGGCAAAATTCATTTAACAAATGTTTAACTTAGCAACATAAAGTTTGGGCTCAATTGTGGTCATAAGTGGGGGACCACCTGTACAACTCTGCCCTCAGGATAGTCTTTCTCCTTTTTTCCTGATGGCCATCACAATCTAAGTTTACCTGGACATCTTCATAACCAGCAATTTAACAAACACATCTTGCATCTTGTCTTGTGTGTTGAAATCCGTGTTCAGTTAGGAAAGCAAACTAGGATAATAATCTTATGATCAGTTTGGACAAAATGGATACTCCTGAATTTGTGACCAATTTTCAAGTAAACATGGTGTGCTTTTGGATGTGTGGTGAGACTCTGTACTGAGTGGCTCTGAATCATTGGATTGTTCTATTTTAACTTCTGGTTTTCTTAGGATTTACTTAGAATTTCTTTTTGATTGGCCTCTGCACTGAAGGCTTTAAGGCTACAACTCTGCAATCCTGACCATATTTTCTTCCAAATGTGTTTTCCTTTCATCTTTGGGGACATTTCTAAGAAAACAGTGGCTTTGATAAGAAGGCTTGGGAGGCAAGGCTGGGAGGTGATGTTATGTTCATGGAAATTTTTTACTCAGCATGAATTAATATTGACTTGTATTGTATCCCTTTTATGTTTGTGTGTGTATTCAGAATCTGTCTATTTATGGGCTTCGCATTTCAACACATGCTCTGTTCTGGGTCATAAAAAAAGAAACCAAGGATGTTCTCAATGTGGCAGTGCTACAGGCTCAAAAATGTATTTGGAAAAATAGGCACAAAGCTTTCATTGACTCCCAGGGAAACAAGGGAACATGTGAAAGGGCAGAGCTGTCTGCATTGGAACTTTGGCCTGCTGCTCTCAAAAGACTGTAGGAAAATAATAAGCAAGAATGGGAGAATGTGGCGGTGGGGGGGAGGAAAGAGAGAGGGGAGAGAAATGGGGGGAAGGGAGAAGGGAGAAAGGAGGGAAAGGAAAAAGGGAGTAGGGAGAAGAGGAGAGGAGAGGAGAGGAGAGGAGAAGAGAAGAGAAGAGAAGAGAAGAGAAGAGAAGAGAAGAGAAGAGAAGAGAAGAGAAGAGAAGAGAAGAGAAGAGAAGAGAAGAATTTAAAAGCCAACCAGCTAAAACTAATCTTGGAATTCCACAAAAAGCCAGCCAGCTAAAACTAATCTTGGAATTCCACAAGAATATCTGGACATGAACAATATGTAGTTTATTTCACATAGCACATTGCCACAATACAAATACACTCCCTGAAACATTTTTGAGATTTGTTGAGGGAGGAGTTTGAAGGGTGTTTTTTTTTTTAATTGTTAGTAAGAAAGGAGTTAATTGCCCCCTCGTTCCACAATCTTTCTGACCTAGTATATTCATCCCATTGCCAAGAATGAAAACAAAGCAAACAAAAAGGAATGAACTTCAGTTTTGAGAAGGATATGGAAGTAGACGCCGTATGTTAAATTCCACATGTAAACTTAAGTTCCCATGACATTGAGGTTAAGTTCCTGTCTTGTGCCATATGTAAGTACACGTTCAATTTGTACTCTTGTCAGCCAACATGAGACCTTGGGAATGGCGGGAACCAACGTCAAGGAATTATCACAGGGAAATATCAGCCATAAATTTACCTGGTACCAGTCTTAAGGTAAGCCATTACTCTTTCATCCTAAGTCCCTTCTCTACAAAAGAGAGGATAATATTATTCCTAATTGTCAAGATTGTGACAAGGATTACTTTAATCGCTTCATATGAAGCAATTTGAAATTAAGTATGCTACATATAGCCATGTGCCTCACATTAAAGGAAATAATTACCAGTGTCTACTAGTGAATACTGTACACACACATCAGTGGTGGGATTCAAGTTTTTTTATTACCGGTTCTGTAGATGTGACTTGGTGGGCGTGGCATGGCATGGCTTGGTGGGCGTGGCATGGCATGGTGGTTGTGGCAGGGGAAGGATACTGTAAAATCTCCATTCCCTCCAACTCCAGGGGAAGGTTACTGCAAAATCCCATTTCCTCCCCATCAGCTGAGAGCCAGGAGGCAGAGAATAGATGGGAGTGGGGCCAGTCAGAGTTGGTATTTACCGATTCTCCAAACTACTCAAAATTTCAGTTCTCCAGAACTGGTCAGAACCTGCTGAATACCACCTCTGACACACATACGCAACACATCAACAAACATTTGTGCATACGGTATACTTATGTTCTAAGAATTGGTGAGAATTTGCTTCTCCTTATGGAGTTTGAGGTTAGTCTACAATGAGCCTCTAAGGATTTCTCTCTATAGTTCAGGCCCACCCGTTTTTCAGTTTATCAGTGTTGAGTCTCCGTTGAAGTTAAAATTGAAGTATTTTGTTGAGAAATACATTTGCCTTCGTCCTAGAACAAAACAAGGAACATAGAAACTTATCCTTCTTTTTCCTTCTTTTATTACTGTACACTGTAACATTCAAAAAATGTAACTTTGCTGCATGGAATTGTGGAAGAAAACTATACATGGAAACAGTGTGTGCAGAACCATCTCCAACCAGTGGGATTGGCAAAAGCACATTTCCCTCACCTGTTCAGTAACTGATGGAGGCATAAGAGATGTCTACTTGTTGCCCATGACTAATGTGTCTATACTTGGATTGTCGGTCATTGCTGTGTCCCAAAGTCAAAAACAAGCTAGACTGTTAGCAGCTGGATGGGTCATTTCCCAAACTGGCAATGATCTTTACAGTATCTGTTTGCTTCTTGTTGTCAGCAAGCTTTGGGGAAGGTCTCTGGTGTGACCTGGTATCTGCTACATACCTAATAAGGACCAACAATGTATTCAATTTATATCTAGCATGTTCACCAGGAGCTCAAAGAACTTACCTGGGATTTATCTCCATTTTGCCACCCCAAATAGCCCCTGTGAGATAGACTGGCCTGAGAGAGACTAAAATGCCTATCATCGTAGAAACCCCCATCATTCAGCATGTTTCCATGGTTAATGGCGGATTTTACTACATTATGGAGTGACTCCTGCCCACTTTGAGCAAGGACATGTGATCTCATCCAAGGATTTTGAACAGAGGATAGGAAAGTGATTGTGATTCATTATATCATTCTTCCCAGATTCCCATTGACTCTTTCTGCCTTTCTGCAAGATCTTTCATCCACTCCATATCTGGTTTTTTTAATGAATTACTCTGTGAATTCTACTAATTAATGTTTCAGTTGTTTAAATTATGCTGCAGATTTTTAGCCATATGCAGGGCTAACTTCGTAGTTTCCACTGTACCTTGAAGGCTCTCTCCCTCACCTGTTTCTGTTGCATTGGACCATGCATACGTAATACTCTTAGTTTTGCTACACATGGATCTGCCTTGACTTGCAGTGAACTATGGCACATAAAGACCAGGTGGAGCTTCCATCGCACCATTGAGGTTGCCTTTTTTTTTAACCAGACCTTGAAGACATCCCCCCTGAATGACTATCAGGGAGCAGTATTGGTTCTAGGGGACTGTACCCAAGTATCAGCCTTTACCCCTGCTCTCCTGTAAAAGAAGGACTACTTTGCAGTTGTAGGCAGGAAGCCTGGCATCAACCATGGAGACTGATAAGTGGAGGGGGGCAGGTTTGTACCAAAATTAAAAGCCTCATATTAATGAACTTTACTTATTATGGGGTCAGCCTTTGGACAAAGCACATCTGGTTAGGCCAGGGGTCTGCAAAGTCGGCTCTTTTAAGACTGGTGGACTTTAACTCCCAGAATTCCCCAGCCAGCTATGCTGGCTGGGGAACTCTGGGAGTTGAAGTCCACCAGTCTTAAAAGAGCCGACTTTGCAGACCCCTGGGTTAGGCCATTTCAGCTGGCCTCTGAAGACTTTTTAGGTCTCCTTCAGTTGTGGATGATTTCATACATTACCTTTTTTTCAGCAACATCATCAGTGTGTTTTGCTATTGCCTTCTTCCAGGGGATTTTCTTCTTAGTTTATCCAGGAGGCCTGAGCTTTTCCTAGTGGTCTCCCATCCAAAGATTTTAGGGAGTCTTTTCACACAACCTGATGCTTTCCGTGTTTTAAATTAATAAAGCCCATCTCACTTTAGACTTGTAAAGTTCTTTGTGGAGATCACAAAGTTGGGGAAGACAGTTTTCCATCACATGGTCATTCTTGGCATCTCCGGAACCAATTCATCAGACAGGATTTCCAGAAACGTTGATCTTTTAAACTGATCTGGGTCTCCCCCCACCCCCCCAAAAAAACCTCCTCCCAAAAGAAATTTTTAAAAAAACGTGATGAAAATAGTTTAAAATATGCACATTATTTGGACCAAAGTGAGATTCTGGGAAGGAAGAGAGTACTGGTTTGGGTCAGTTGGACCAATATATACATAGTGGCATTTCCCATCCTAGGAGGGGTCTCTCCTGAGCACAGAAAGAAATACCAGAGGCCACAGGTCTCAAGTGCTCTTGGCTTTGAAGAGCTGTGAAGTGGGGGGAGGGGAGGAGGGGACCGAGAGGAACAACCCAAGTGATCCTTGGTGTTAATTATCATCTTTAAAGCGCTCCATGGCTCGGGACCTAGCTATCTGCGGGATCGGATCCTGCCTCATACATCCTCACGGCCGATTCGCTCCCACAGAGAGGGACTTCTCCGGGTGCCGTCCACTAGACTGTGTCAGCGGGCGACACCCAGGGGAAGGGCTCTCTCTGTGGCGGGCCCGGCCCTCTGGAACGACCTTCCCCCCGATATTAGGACGACCACGGACCTCCGCTCCTTCCGTCTTAAATTAAAAACTTACTTTTTCCGTCTGGCTGGCTTGGGATAGTCCCCCTGTCTTGGGGTTTTACTGGGTAAATTTTAGTTCAGTTAGTTAAATGGGATTTTAGCACAGGTTGAGTTTAATTTGACTTTTAAATTGTTTGTATATTTTATTGTTGTTGTATGTTTTTTACTGTTTTTATTCTACCTGTGCACCGCCCCGAGTCCCCATGGGGAGAGGGAGCAGTTTATAAGTATTAAATGATTTGATTTGATTTGATTTTTTGGACCCCAGGACTTCCTGGCTCAGCATCCCGAACCCATTCGTTTTTCAAAGCCAGACTGCAAGGGAGCGCTACCTCGCAAACAGCAGGTGGAGTCACAAGAGAAGAGAAGTGTCAGGAGATGGAGCAGCAGCCGCCACTCTTCCTGCCTGCCCTCGCCCCAGATTCAGGGCTGCTTCAAAGCCCCCAGCTTTTCCTCTCCGATCCCTTTGGAGGGAGAAAGAATCTCCTCCTCCCCTCAACCTGGCAGCATTTTTCACTGGTAAAGAAAGGCTGGGTCGCGCCCCCCCTCCCCACCTCCAGTGCTCCCTGGCGGGCCCCCATCCTCCTTTTTGGTTCTTGTTTTTAGTGGTCTTTCCTACAAGGAGATTCCTGCAATGTCTTAGGAGCTGCACCTAAGTGGCTTAAAAGGGGGGGGGGCGTAATTCCATCCCCAGAAATGTTCTCTTCTCTGCTCTTCTGAAACCAAAAGCCACCGACACCCCCCCCCCAAGTGAATCAAAACTTGAATAAATACTGTAGGAATGGCTCTTGAGCTGACTGGCCACCCCTTCTGCCTTTGTCCAAAGCTCATTCCCGCCCCATAACCTGGCCTCCTGCAGATCCTTTAGACTGGACCTCCCACCTTCCAGCCCCTGGGAAATGACTGTGGCTGAGAGTTGGATCCAACCTAACTAAAGGGCGCCAGTTGGGGAAGAGTGTGCTTGTTTGTAGAATCCGCTTCGGTTAAGTTACATTCTTCTCTCTCCCTCTTTTTCTTTTGGGGACTGCGAGGGAGGGGCTGGAGATACCAGAAAGAGTAGTGTGAGCTCTGCACGTGTTGCAATTGAAAAGATGGGATTTGGAGCTGCAAAGGTGGGAGAGGAATCAAGAGGGAAAGAGAAAAGCCCGAGGGAGAGTTGAGCTCTTCCTGAAATAGAATAGAATATAGAAGAAACAGAGTTGGAAGGGGCCTTGGAGGTCTTCTTGTCCAACCCCCTGCAGGAAACCCTACACCACTTCAGACAAATGATTATCCAATCTCTTCTTTAAAACTTCCAATGTTGGAGCGTTCACAACTTCTGGATCAAGTTGTTCCATTGATTAATTGTTCTAACTGTCAGGAAATGATTGATTATTTTTTTTTAAAAATCAACTTTATTCTTGTTTCTAAATGACTCCAGGCGGTGAACATACTTCCTACTCTTCCTATTTTCCCACAACAACAACTCTGTGAGGTGGGTTGGTCTGAGAGTGACTGACCCAAAGTCACCCAGCTGTTTTTTCATGCTTAAGGTAGAACTAGAACTCACAGCCTCCTGGTTTCTAGACCAGCTTTTCAACCACTAGAACAAACTGGTTCTAACTAACAGGATCAAACTGATTTGATCCTGGATCGAAGCCTTAAGGGTAAAGAAACGGTATCCTGGGATATAATTGCTTCAGCCACTGGCTGGGCAGGAAATGGGGCTAGACTCCACTAGACCCTGTGTTGGTAAAGAGCAGTCAACAGAAAACTGGAATAGAAGAAGAGAGAGAGGGAGGTAAGATTTTAACCTTAGAACTATATTGGTCACATAGCACCACCATGCTTTCCTGAAAGAGGGCAGATGATCAAGCCAGACCATTGTGATCTATGGCAATGTTTCTTAATTAATCTCCTTAATTAAGGAGAAACTGCTTAACAAAGAGGACAATTTAGCAGTGGGAACAGCTTGCAGTCAAAAAGTTGTGGGTGCTTCATCACTCTTTTTAAGAAAATACTGGACAGTCACTGGTCTGAAATGGTAGGGTCTTCTGTTTGAGCATGGGGCTGGAACTAGAAGACCTCCAAGGTCCCCTCCAGCTCGATTCTGATTCTCAACCTCCAACTCAGACCTCCAACCGACCCCTCCAGCTCGATTCTGATTCATTATTTCTCAACAGTGGCAGCTTTAAGACTGTGGACTTCAACTTCCAGAATTCTGGCAGTTGAAGTCCACACATCTCAAAGTTGCCAAGGTTGAGAAATGCTGGTCGAAGGGGTCTGCAAGGTAGGCTCTTTTAAGACTGGTGGACTTCAACTCCCAGAATTCCTCACTGGCTGGCTGGGGAATTCTGGGAGTTGAAGTCCATCAGTCTTAAAAGAGCCAACTTTGCAGACCTCTGGCTGGGGTACCACTTTCACCATTTCAAACAAACAGCACGTGACTAGAAGAAGAAGACGAAAACCCACTCAAACCAATGGACGGGATATACTCCCACGGAAGGGCAGGCCAACCAAATCCCAAAATCGTTGCGTGTTCCGCCCCAGTCGCTTCGGAAGGCGAATCTTCTTTCTCTCTACCGCCTCGAACTCTCCTTTCCGGCAGAATCCATGAGACGCAGAAGATGTCTGAGAAGGAGCTGTCCGGATGCCTAAGTGAGAGCAATGAAAATAAACCTCTTATGAGATGCTGGAAGTGGGTGGGGGAGGAAACTTTTATTTGGAACTTTGCAGGGGTGAAATTCAGCAAGTTCTGACAGGTTCTGGAGAACCAGTAGTGGACATTTTGAGTAGTTCAGAGAACCGGCAAATACTACCTCTGGCTGGCTCCAGAGTGGGGTGAGAATGGAAATGTTGCAATTTCCTTCCCCCAGGAGTGGGGAGATTTTACACTAACCTTCCCCTGCCACTCCCACCAAGCCACACCCACAGAACCACTAGTAAAAATTGAATTTCACCACTGGTTCATCTTTGGTACTTTTAATGGTTCGATTTTACTGTGATAATAGTAGTGAGGGATAATACCAATCCTAAAAATATAACAAGGATTAACACAGACAGACAGACAGACAGACAGACAGACACACACACACACACACACACACACACACACACACACGGAGTAATACTTTGCCTTCGTCCCCAAAAACTTCTTGGACTAAGCTTCTCAAAGCAACCTCTACCACGCCAGATTCCGATCCAAATCGCCGTTCCCAGCCTGCAGGAAAAACTGAAATCATTTCCCACCGCGTTGCTACAGGGAGACCTCTTCGCAGAGCCCTGCTACCGATGGGCATTGCGATGAGGAGTCTGAATTATTGGCGGAGAAAGAAAATCCTACCTCGCCAATCTTTCGATTCTCTTTTTTCCCCCTCGGCTACTCGAAGCGGCCGAGCTCTTTGGCTAGCGGAGGGAAGTCTCCGGCAGGCGAAGAGCAAGGATCTCTTCAAAGGAGAAAACTACAAACGATCCCCGCAGCAGTTCCGTGTCACACAAAGAGCAGCCGTGCTACCCGGGGGTTTAAAATCGTGGGCATCGTTTCAATCCTCCTTGATAGAAACCTCTATCTAGGTTTCCAGTGGCCTTGAAGCTGCCGGTTCTTAAGAGAATCTGGGGGAGCCTTTCGCGTGGACGCCCCTTTCTATGGGGCGTCCTCTCCACTGCCATAGTTACACATTAAAGACAACCTTCCAGAAATTGGACGTTGGAAAGAGGAGCAAAAACTCTTAACGTCCCTTGATCGAAGGGATGAGAATGGAGCAGGCGGGAATCCACTAATAGGCAATGGGAAGAAAAACCGGCTCTAATTCGTGTTTCCTTTTGTTTCCTTTTGTTCCGCTTATTGTATTTGCAATCGAAATCAACCCAATCCCTGCTCTAAATGTTAACGCTGGAGGGATCGGGGAGGGGTTTGGGCGGGGGCCTCCCCTCCCTCCTTTGAGTAACCCCTATTGTTAGCTCCCGTTGTTTGGATTCGATGGGGATGCCTTTTTTGTGGCAATTGGGATACTTGCAATTGCATTGCCAAAAAAGAACCCCAAAAAAGAACCCCAGAACTTTGCAAGCTGTCGAAGTGGCCAAAGCAGAATTCTGCAATATTTCCTTGCTTTATATGAGTGGGATGCTGACAGCTATGGCTGCCTCCAAAAGGAGGAGGGGAGGCTTTTAATAGGACTACGACCCCCTGCCATCCACTGTTCACGTTTATGGGCATTGTTAGCATCTGGAGACCATTAGAGATCTCCCACCCCTCTTGTTCAGAAGGCCCCGGTGGCTGGAGCTGTGAACTGGCCGGGTCGCCCTTTTTCCCAGCGACTATGGATGAAGGCATCGGTGTTAAATCGAAATAACCAATCCATCACCCTCAATTTAAAGCAAGGGGAACGGGTGGGCGGTTCTAAAAATAACTCGGCGGCTGCCCCTGATCTTGAACTCCCTCTTAAACCAAGACAAACGGGTTCTCCAAGGTTCAAGAAGTCGGAAGAGGTTCCCCCCCCCCCATCCCCCCTTCAGCCATGGAAGTTTTCACCTTTGAGAGATATTCGCTCTCTTCCGGCAACTGATTTCACGTGGTTTCTGTGGTGGGGTAAGGGGGGGGGGGAGTGGTGAAATTCAATTTTTTTGGCTACCTGTTCTGTGGGCGCGGCTTGGTGGGCGTGGCAGGGGAAGGATACTGCAAAATCCCCATTCTCTCCCCGCTCCAGGGGGAAGGATATTGCAGAATCTCCATTCCCACCCCACTCTGGAGCCAGCCAGAGGTGGTATTGGCTGGTTCTCCGAACAACTCAAAATTTCTCCTACCGGTTCTCCAGAACCTGTCAGAACCTGCTGAATTTTACCCCTGGAGGGAGAATGTATCTTGGAGGGGGAATGTATCTTGCTCGTAAGGTATATAGAGGAGAGGAGAAAGGTGGCTAGAGAAGAACCAGGTGTTCCCTGAAAACCCCGCCAGCAAAGTAAGAGAACGGTACTTGTCCCACTCTTAGCTGGGGTGTGTGTAGTGGGAGGGATCTTTAACAGATTAACAGAGTCGGAAAGGACCTTGCAGGTCATCTAGTCCAACCCCCTGCCCAAGGAGACCCTGCCTCTACCTAGGATTGAACTCACAACCTCCTGATTGGGAAGCGAGAGACTATTTAGTCAACAGCACTTCAGAGTTTTCTCTTTTAGGTCCGTCCCTCTGAGGTAGGTCCTCAAAAAAATATTGACCAGACCCATGCTCGAATCCGTGTTGAATGTAAAATAATGGGCAACTCTATAGTCCAATCCTCTTCCATGCTCCGAGGAAGCCGGAGCGAGTTCCATGAGATTCACACTCCCAGGTAACCAGAGCCTTTCTAAGTATGTTGGACTGCAGCATCCTTCATCCTTACAATCTCTGGACCAGATGATGATGGCTGGGTTTTCAAGTCCAGGACAACGAGCCACCCACCCACCCACCCCCGTGTGTGTGGGTGTCTGTGTGTGTGTGTGTGTGTGTGTGTGTGTGTGTGTGTGTGTGTGTGTGTGTAGCTTGATCTATGGCAGTGTTTCTCAACCTTGGCAACTTGATCCCCCAACTCCCTGGGGATTTCTGGGAGTTGAAGTCCAGACATCTTCAAGTTGCCAAGGTTGAGAAACACTGATCTATGGGCTGAAAGAGGCAACAATCCTGAGCTGGCTTAGACTGAGCCCAAGTCTCCTTAAATCGAGGACTTTTCCACCTGAGAAAAAAAGAGTCCAGAAAGTGGCTTTTTGGAAGAGGGGGGCAATAAAGACTCTCTGCTTGCGCTGTTCGGCCTGCCCCAAGCCGGCTCTTGCTCTTTAGGATCCTAGGCTCGTTTCCTCGGGCCTGAGGCTCTGCTTCCTAACTGGCAGGCAGGAACTCCCCTTATTACCCGAGGCTTTATTGAGGGTGATGGTGGTAAAGATGTTCTCCTCCCCGAGCCAGGTAGAAGGGGGTGGTGGCTTTTATTGTCCTTTTTTTTAATTGGCCAGTGCCAGACAACCCAGAATAATTTCACAGGGCAATTCTAGCCCCCCACCCAGCAGCCTCTCAAACTTACACCGTACTGCAGTGTTTCTCAACCTTGGCAACTTGAAGATGTCCGGACTTCAACTCCCAGAATTCTGGGAGTTGAGGACATCTTCAAGTTGCCAAGGTTGAGAAACACTGTTGTACTGGTTCTCCAAGGTGCTTTCCACCCCCCTCCAGGTTAGAAAACGGGGTGGGGTGGGGGTAGGGGAGCACCTTGGAGAACCTGTACAGTACAGACAATAAAGGGGGGCCTTCTACCTGGCTGGGGAGGCCTCCAAAGAGAACATTCCCCGCCCTCAATAAATCCTGAGGTAATAAGGGGAGCTCTTGCCTGCCGGTTAGGAAGCAGAGGCTCATGGGACGAACTCTTCCCAATCCAAGAGCGCGGGAAAGAAAACCGAGGGCCACATTTTTTTTACCAAGGGGCGCCTTCAGTCGGGGCCAAAATCCAGGCCTCCCCTCAAGGGCGCCCCTCCCGCGGATTTGGTCTCTCCGGTTTCTCCTCAGCAAACACCCCCCCCCGGCCCTTGGTTGAGGCCAGCGGGCGCTCCAGGTTGTTTGTTTGGCGAGCCCGGCCCACACGACTTGGGGAGGTCGGGGGGGGGCGGGGGGGGGAGAGACGTCTTGTAAAACGGGACGGATAAAAACGAGCCGGAACATCTTGTTTGACAGAGTGATCCGGCATGATGAAGCGGCCTCTCTCAAAAAGGGGCGGAGAGGAGAGGCGGAGAGGCGAAAGCGGAGGGAAAAGGCCGGGCCAAGCGCTCTTTTCCCTCTCTCTCTTCTCCCCCCCCCCCTCCACTCTTTGGCCCTGAGGGGGGAATCTCCTGAGGGAGAAGGCGGCTCAGGATCACGTCCAAGTCGCTTTTTTTTCGGCGGGGAGGTCATTTTATTTGGTCCCCCCCCCCGCGCCGCCGTCCCCCCCTTCGACCCGGGCCCTACGGAGGGTCTTTCTGCCGCCTCGGCTCTGCCTCGTCCCCCTCTTCGCTGTCCCTGACGGGCGGATGGAAAAAGAACCATTTTCAAGAGAAAGCCTCGTTTTGATTAAAGCTGACACGCCGCTGATAACTCCGCGCTAATGGGCAATAATTAACATAATAGCCATAATTAAAAGCACGCTAACAATGCCATAAATTTAGCACACCATTTTAGTCGGGGTTTGGCCCCTACCTGCTTTCTCTCTCTCTCTCTCTCTCTCTCCTCGTTCATTAAACGCGTTGCCTTTCACAAAAGGGATGTTTGTATACATTTTTCCAGGACAAAGATCTCCGTTTGCAAACACGAGGCTGCTGCTTCTCCCCACTCCCCACAAACCCCCACCCCATTCTCTCTTCCGTGTTTGGGTTATTCCAACGGCTCCCGTGGTTTTCGTTTCGCGGCGGCCGCACGGTGGGTTTTTGTTTTTTTACAAGCGGTTTGTTTGTATTCCTTTTACAGCACTAACTTTGTAACGGCGGTATCCCCATCCTACTCATCCCCACCGAACAGAAACAGGGCCCGCCTTGGATTGATTTCGATGGGATCGTGTAGCTTCGTGGGGGGGGGGGGAGGGGTGTTATCGAAAAGGCCAAGCTGGATGAGCCTTCAGAGGGAAGGTTGTGACAGTGAAAACTCTTGCGGGTGTGTATGTGTCAATTAGATTAGATTACCCACCCCACCTTCCTCCTCCTCCTCTCCTTCCTTCCCCGCGCCGGATAGCAAGGCTGGCCAGAGCGCGGCTCTTCCCCCCCTCCTCCCCCCCAATTCTTTTTCCGAGCTGCTAACGAGAAAACGCTCCCCTTCTCAGCCCAGCAGCATTCACATCGAAACCTATAGACACCAACGCTCTTCTGTTTCCCGACTGGCACGCCAGTTCTTCCACACGCTTCCTCCTCTCCCCTCGTTATTTACTTGCTCTCACTTCGATTGAAAAACGCCCCGAGTTTCTTTTTTTTAATGGTAAGGATTTAGGTCAACGATTTCTACAACTATTCCGTGAAAGTCACGGGGCACAGGAGAGGAACAAATATATATTAGTTGGTTCCGGGAGAAAGAGCCTAGCTAGCCCCACGCAGCTGGTCGTCCTCCCCTCGCCTTCCTTTTCAGTTCCGACCTCCTCTCCGGATTCATTTTTAACTCACTTTGCCGGCTAGACACTCACTTGCTCATCCTAGGTTCCAAGTGAACTGTAATTAATTTCTCCTCTCCTATCATAAGTTGTTCGTTCTCCCCTTCTCCCCCCCCCCCACCTCCCCCATCAAGCCCAGCAACGTCTCTATCTGACTCCCTATCGATCTGGGCAGTCGTTTCAAACGCCGCTGCTAAATCGCGCCTGTGCATTATTGTACATATCTACACGTTGCTTCTCTCTCGCATGATTTTTTTTAAAATATTCTTTTTCAGCCTTCTCTTTCAGGAGAGAGTAATTAGGAGCATTGCTTCGGAGAAAGTGTAGCTGTTATTCTAAAATTGTTTTCTTCAACACACACACACACACACACACACACACACACACAGGGAGGGGGGGAGAGAGAGAGAGGCTCCACAATCGCCAAAGTGGACGGAGGAGGGAAGCTTCGCCTACGAAGTTGGAAAACTTAAGGGTATAAAGAGCAAACTTCACTGAAGAGTTCCCTTTTACCCATTCGCTGGTGGGTGGTCCTGGCCTTTGGCTTAAAGCTCACCCTTCCTTTAGGCAACCGCGTCTTCCTTTCCATCTCTTCCCCACTTCCCCACGCACGAGGGAGGGAGGGAGGGAAAATCCCTTTCTTTCCCAAATTAGGTTTTGGATGTGAGCACCGGCCTTTGTGCTTCGGACACCTTTCCAGAGATGCGAACAGCTTTCTGCTCCCTCACCTCCTTTTTTGGGAGTATTTTAGGAGAAGATACAACACACGCACCGATCCAATAAATAAAAAACAATATTTTTTTTTCAGCATAGGAAAAGGTGAACAGGAGACAAATCAAAGATGGGCCTCCAAAGCCAGGTGAACCCAGATTTGGCCCTTCCTCCAGGAGGCCCGCAAGCGAACGAATCCTAGCTCTGCGGGTGGTGCCGGGCTTCAGACTCAGACGCCCCCGCTCGGTTTGCAAAAAGGAGCCCCAAACTTTGCCCCCACGCTTTCTCCTGTCTCCTTTTTCTGTCCCCGGCCACCACCACCACCACCCCAACACCCTCCGGCAGTCACCCTCCCTCTTCCTCCCAGCATCAGATGGTAACACTGATGGAACAAGAGATTAGCACAATAGAGTCCTAATCGAAGGGATACGTTTCTTCCACGCTAAGCACCGTAATTAATGGTATGAATCAATTAATTTGACTTCCGTTGTGTCAAAGCAAAAAGCTCAACAAATGAAGGCGATGCTTTCTAGAGTGGTGTTCTCGCCCTCTCTCCCTCTCCCTCTCTCTCTTTCTCTCAACACCTTGTTACAATCCCCGGTGAGATTTCACAGAAAACCACAGAAGAAACGGATGCTTTTGTGACTGTATTTGAGAAAGAGTTTTTCCGGGGGGGGGGTGTCACGGAATGGCGAGATCGGCCCACTCCTGCTCGGATTCCTTTTATTCATTGCTGCAACACACGCACGCGAAGATTTGCAAAGGGGTTTTTTTTTTAATTAGTCGAAGGGTCGGAATTTACCCCGGGACCATCGAAAGGTAAAGGCTCCCCCAGGAAGAGACCAAGGAAAAGAAAAAAGAACAACGGACAGAGGAAAAACCTCCCACGGCCACCCGCGGCGGCTGAAAAAGGGACGCGTGTTTGTGGGGTGGGATAAGCCTGGTTTACGGATCCTTCCCGCGAACAGGCACATCTCCTAACTCCCGTCCGAATTAGCCAAGCCTGGTTTCTTCCCTCATCTAAGCCAAGGCTGGGAAACAGGCGCTTTCTCTTGCTAAGGAGTCCCAGCTGGGACGAATCGCCCCAAAGCAGCGATCGTAGAACCGCGCCGAAGAGCTTCTGTAAAGGTGAGAGCTTCCGACCGGGAGCTACGGAAAGTCCCTTTTCCTCTCTACCGCGAGGCAGCGCTTTGCAAAACAGAGACGGACCAAATACAACGCGTCGCATCTGCTCCAAGTCCTGTCCGCTTGTTTGGGTTGGGTTTTTTTGGGGAGGGGGGGACGACGTCCTGGGGCAGATCACCCAATAGGGCGATGGTCCCTCCGTGCCATACCGATTGGCGGGGCAAGGGCGGTACAGGTGGGTTAGGGGTGGGGGAGAAATGTAACTTACGGATGCCGGTTTTTCCAGAGGGTAAAACTTGCAAGCCCCTCTCGTGTGAACAGTGATCTGAAGGTTTGGTCCTCCATGAAGAGAGCCAGGTTTCTCCTCCCCCCCCCTTACTTTCTCTTTGCTCAGAGCATAAATCACGGGGGGGGGGGGTCCCCCCATACACACACACACACACATACACGCCCGGTGCCTTCTGTATATACTATTCTTGCCATTTCTGTCTTCATTAGCACTCCCCTTTTCTCCATCGCAAGACGGGACCCACCTTTTCGGTTCGCCTGTTTCGCTCCTGTTTAAATACAAAGACGTCCCGCTTTTTTTATCCCAAAGCTGTGAAATGTTGGGATGAAAACAAAAGCCGCCACACAAGGGCAGTCCAGGCAGGTGGATTTGGACATTTCTTTTGGAGATTCAGATCTTTCTTTCTCCCCCCCCCCCTTCTGACGACTGTTGTTTTTGCAGTAGTAGTTGTTGTTCCTATCAACATTTCTCCGAAGTCACAACAATCATTACAACCATACATAGGACGAAAAACAAAAAGAAAAGCCACCTACCAAGCGAGTCATTTCCTACCTAAACCCCAAGCAATTGTTCTCTCTCTGGAAACGGAGGCTTTTGTTTCAAGAGGAGGAAATAGACATTTGCAACCAACTTTGAGAACTGGCTACCTCCTGGAGTTTGTTTTCTTGGGACAAGGCTTACCTTGGAGGTGAATACCAAAATATTTCCATTCACACACATTCCCCCCTTCCCCATTTCCTACTTTTTAATATGCTAATGAGCTATTATTACGTCGTTAACACCTCTGCAAGATACCACCAATAATAATAAAGCTACAGCGTACAAACACTCTCTCTTCTTTTGGTTATTTTTCTTTCTCTTCCCCTTTTTTTTTTTGAGGGAGGCGTGGTTATTTTATGTCTTTTGGTCTTATTTCGATCCCCAACTGGCCTACCAGATGAATAGATACCCATCTTTTCCTTTTTCGTTTCCCAGCGGATGCTGGTATTTATTTGATAAAGATAAAGCGAGAGAAAGGGAGAGGGGAAAAAAACATTTTATCGGAAGTTGTGGAGGAGACAGAGATGTTCAAATACCCCCAAAAACGGATTTTAAAAAACCCAAACATTCCAACATAATAATTGTATTTATAATTGGCTCTATCCTTTAATTCTTAATCCAGCCTGACTGACACAGTTGAAGACTTACATTGCTTTCCATTCTTTTAAAAAAATATTATTTTCCCAAGTGCTGGTGTGTGTGTAAATGTCCAATTCTGAAATGATTGCATGGGGCATCTTCTCTCTTATTGTGAATGTGTGCGTGTCTGAGTTCATCGAATTCCAGCGTGGTTGTGTTGTTTTGATTTGTTTTGATGCTCCATCCATTCCTATTAGAATAAACTTGGCGACCTGGGCAGGTGTTTGTTTTTAAGGCGCCATGCTGGGAAGACCTGGCCTCGTTGCAGGTCGTGGGCAAGTTTTCCCTGAAGGGAGCCGAGCTGATCACTTGGCGGGGATCAAGGGGGGGGGGGAGAGAGCCGCCGTTGTCTCTTTGTTGACAATTCCCCCTGAAACAACTTGAGCCGGGCTTGGCCTGCCAGGGGGGCGCTGACGTCAAGCCATCCCGTGACCCCGCCCCCTAGTATATCTTTAACTGGAAAGTAATCTATCAGGCAGCCTTTTTTCTTTTTCTTTTTTTAAAGGCACTTTCTAAGTGGCAACCGAGTTCCTCTATAACGCCCGTGGATTCCCCGCCCTCTCCTGCTCGCTGGGCTGCCAAACCGAACCTTTTGCTCCCTCCGCCCATTCGGGATAGAAGGGAGAAGAAGAAGAAAAAAAGGGTGGGGGGAATTTAAACAGAGGAGACGGAGGGGGTGTTTTTGTGGGATTTGAAAACAGCGAGGTGGGGGCAGAAGGAGAGAGAGGAGGAAAGAAGGCAAGAGAGAAAGAGGGAGGTTTGGAGCGAAGGCAGAGGAGAGAGAGAGAGAGAGAGAGAGAGAGAGAGAGAGAGAGAGAGATGGAGATCCCCGCAGTCGAAGAGAGCTAACCTGCAGCAACAGCTTCGGTGGCGGCGGGCACAATCGTACCGATGAGCCGGGAGAAGGTCGCCCCTCGCCAATCTCTCCGGTCGGGGGAAAGCACCGTCCAGCACCGCAGCAGCCGGGAGGGGTCTGGAAGTCCGGAGTCCTTCCGGGACGGAGGAACCCTAAAGGGCTCCAGACCAGGAGCCAGAAACGGTTACAGGAGCTCGGATCGCTCGCTCGGTTTGGCCGCCGCCGCCGCCGCCACCCCTTCGGCCTCTGCCTGCGCTCCCTGCCGCCCCGTCGTCGCTGCCGCCGCCGCCGCTGCTTGACTGGCGATCGGCTGCTTGAAAGGAAAGCCCCGAGTGGCCGGCGTCGCACTCGAGCTGCGTGCAAGGAAAGGCTTGGCCCGCAGATCTCCCGGGCGCCTATCAGCGCAGCCGCCGCCAAGGTGGGCAAAGGGTCTGCGGTCTGCTCTCGGATGCCGACAGCTGGGTAAGGAGGAGGAGGAGGAAGAGGAGGAGGAGGAGGAGGCCCCCGTGGCCGGCAGGTAGCGAAGGAGGAGCAGGAAGAAGAACAAGAGGAAGGCTGGGGAGGGGGGCTCGCTCCCTCTCTGACTGCTGACACCGCTACCTGTTGGAGAAGCGCCCTGTTCAAAGAGGGGCCGGATTTGGGTTCCAAGCGTCCCGAGGAGCCCCTTTCTTCCTTCCTCCCCGACACAGAGCGACCCTTCTTCTCTCTCTCTCAACTCTCCCGATTTATTTCCCTACGCCCCGACGCTAATTTCTTGACGACCCCGCACCCTCCAGCCGTCCGCTTTCCCCCCTTCCCTGAGCTGGGAGATGACTCTGTCGGGCAACCTGAGCGCCAACGACATGTCCGGCCAGACGGTGCTGACGGCGGAAGATGTGGACATCG
Source organism: Rhabdophis nuchalis (assembly GCA_039707465.1). Classification (NCBI taxonomy): domain Eukaryota; kingdom Metazoa; phylum Chordata; class Lepidosauria; order Squamata; family Natricidae; genus Rhabdophis; species Rhabdophis nuchalis. The sequence continues at coordinate 76,185,229 of CM077644.1, forward strand.
ACGTGGTGGGCGAGGGGGACGACTGCCTGGAGGAGCGGGACGGCGGCGGCGGCAGCGACCTGGAGGCCGGCGGCAGCCCCCCTGGCAACGGCTTGGCTCGCTTGCCCGCCCCGCTGGCTTTGGACGAGGCGGCCGAGCTGCTGATGGCCAAAGAAGCGGTGGAGATGAGCTCCGGCAGCAGCAGCAGCAGCAGCAGCAGCCTGGGCGGCGGGAGCCCCGTCGAGGAGAAGGGGAGCGAGGAAGGCTCGGCGCCGGGCGCGCCGTCCGGGGCGGCGGCGGCGGCGAGCGCTGCGGCTGCTGCCTCCAGCGGCGGCAAGCCCAAGAGCAGCCTGGTGAAGCCGCCTTACTCCTACATCGCGCTGATCACCATGGCCATCCTGCAGAGCCCGCAGAAGAAGCTGACGCTGAGCGGCATCTGCGAGTTCATCAGCAACCGCTTCCCTTACTACCGGGAGAAGTTCCCGGCCTGGCAGAACTCCATCCGCCACAACCTCTCGCTCAACGACTGCTTCGTCAAGATCCCCCGCGAGCCGGGCAACCCGGGCAAGGGCAACTACTGGACGCTGGACCCGCAGTCCGAGGACATGTTCGACAACGGCTCTTTCCTCCGCCGCCGCAAGCGCTTCAAGCGGCACCAGCAGGAGCAGCTGCGCGAGCAGACGGCGCTCATGATGCACAGCTTCGGCGCCTACAGCCTGGCCGCCGCAGCCGCCGCCGCCGCCGCTTCGTCCTCGGGCCCCTACGGCCGAGCCTACGGCCTCCCCCACGGCGCCTACCCGCACCCGGCCGCCTTGCAGTACCCTTACATCCCGCCCGTCGGGCCCATGCTGCCGCCCGCCGTGCCCCTCCTGCCCTCGGGCGAGCTGAGCCGGAAAGCCTTCAACGCCCAGCTCAGCCCCAGCCTCCAGCTCCATCTCAGCGGGCTGGGCGCCGTGGCCGGTTCGGGCCCCGCGGCCGGCGGGGTCAAAGCCGAACCCAGCGCCCGGCCTTCCTTCAGCATCGAGAATATCATCGGGGCGGGCGCCGGGCCGGCCGCCAGCTCTGCCTCGGTTGTCAGCGCCCAGACGTTCCTCCGGACGCCCGTCACCGCGCAGTCGGGGTTGCTGGCCCACCAGCCGCTCTCGCTGGCCAGGACCACGGCGGCCATCGCGCCCATCCTCAGCGTGCCTACAAACATTCTCTCCGGACAGTTCCTGCAGCCCGCCGCTTCGGCCGGCGCGGTCCAGGCCAAGTGGCCGGCGCAGTAGCTCGGCGGGCGAGCGCGGGACCCGCTCTCCCTTCTTCCTCCCTTCTCTTCCTCCCTTCGCCTTCTTTTTCTCCGATCCTGCGAAGAACCGAGAGGTGGGGAGGGTTCCTGGCCACCTCCCGCTTCGCCAAGAGACTCCTTTTCTCGCCAAGACCCTCTGCGGACTCGATCGGCTCCAGGGGCCGCATCTCTCTGCCTTAGTCCCTGGTCTTCGCGGTGTCAACCTTTCGGAGGAGCCCCGAAACCAGGCTTGGCAAAACGCGTAGGAAAGAAGGGTTCGGACGCTGCAGGTAAAGCCGACACGCAACCCCGCGGCGTCCTGTTTCTTCGATATTTGTAGCGGGGAGGGCGAGAGGCAATGACGGACTTTCCTTTGCCGTTTTTATTTTATTTTTTTAAA